>VXBR01001080.1:51011-72830 GCA_013400215.1 Cisticola juncidis
TTTTTTTTCTTTTCTTTTTTTTTCCTGATCATAGTAACATACAATTGTAGAATCATTTAGCTTTAAAAAGACCTTTAAGGTAATATATTCCAAACGTAAACCTAACTGACAAGTACACCACTGAACTATATTCCTAACATCACTAATGATTTCATAACTCAACTATATCATTCTTCAGACAACCAAATTAAAGATTAATACAGGCTGTAGAGAAATCTCTAGGAGTCATCTTTACTATCTCCTCCATTTCTGAAAGACAGACTTATTCAGATCAAGTTGATCACACCTGAGTCTGGTCAAGTTTTGACTGTCTCCAAAATGAAGATTCCATACCCTCTAAAAATCCTTTGACTAATTTGGTTTCCTGTGACATTTATTAGCAATTTCATACATTTTATTGCAGCTTCTGACCACCAACTTTCATCCTTTTTTGCTGTGTATCTCTGAGACAATATTTCTAACACATGTCTCCTAGGTTTTAACTATCAGTTGTGTTCAGCATGATGTAAACAATTTACCTAGAATTTATCTTACTATTTTGCACAACAATCCGTTTTCAACCCCAGGCACGGTTTTGTGAGGTTCTCTAAGACCTTCTTGCCATCAATACTATATTTAAATAACTTAATATATTTTTCTAAACTCACAGATATAACCCTTAGCTGTGTCCAGGCTAATAAGGAAGATAAAAAAAAAAAAAAAAAAAAAAAATAATACCAGTCATCCTGAGAGATGTTTCTGTTGATCTTTCTCTATTATGAAAAGTCACCATGAAGTCACAATTTTTTTTCAATTTATTAATTCATTATCCTAGTAAGCCTGACTGTCATGCCCCCTTATGCTTAGGGACAACAACCACAGCTTGTGCTGAGAGCTCTGGTGTTGTTGGCCCAAGGGCCCCAGGGCTCTGTACCTGGAGTGACAGAGCTGCATATCTGCTTCCTTTCTTCATGCAAAGAGATTTCGGCTACATCAAAATCCTGTACTCTTCCATGCCTGTTGGTTTCCCCTCTGTTTTTACTGAAAATAATCCTGCATGATATTTCTATTCGGGCTGGTTCTCTTCTAGTCAATGTGAAACACATCTGTCCTGTACAGTGTCTTTAGGTTTTGCATATGCAGCCAGCAGTATTACACAAGCTGTTGACAAGAGACTTGGACTCCCTGCTGGTCAGAACCCTAGCAACCTGAATTTCACCCCTAAATTTCCCACCTATGCTTCCCTAATCTATTGTTGCCTGGGTTAGGACTAACTGTTCTGCCTTTCAACATCAAATAAATTTATTTGATCATTTTTAGTGCCACAAAATCAGCAGTCAACTTGAATAATTACCAAAATTACTGCTACAGACACCTTCTTCTGCCACCCCTGAAGATGCACAGTTCCTTTACAATATCTCTTGCATAATTTAATAACAGACTGGTCTTGAAGGCTACTTATTACTCAGATTCAGACATACCTAAACGTATGAAGAGTGCAGGATGAAGTGAATTTTATACTCTCAGAGATTCCCACTCCCAATGCAAACGAACCATTTATTACACTCTCTCTGATGGCTGCATGGTAAAAATTCAAAATTCACCAAGTTTAACAGCTTCCAGATGTCAATGTCAGATATTCTTCCTCTGGCTGTTCCCATGCAAAATTGTCATGAAAACTTCACTGTGTCATTTTGTTACTCACTACTTCCTTTAAATTGCTGAGAAAAAAATATATATTAAAAATGGAGCAGCTCTAAACTTAAAAGAGGTTCAGGTACAATTTGGATTTTTATCCTTTTACTCCCACTGCCAAGACAAAAATATCTAATTAAGTCCCATTTTTTCCTATTGTCAGCTCTGACCTAAAGGATATTTGAGGAAGATATTAATGGGAACTGACATAAATAAAATAGATTTTCTATAACAGGAACAAGACTGTAGTTAGTTGGCAGCTATAACAGGTTTTAAGCAAGCATGTGTGTAAAGACCACTTTTGTAGTAAGAAATCTGAATTCTGGTTGGTGCTCTATTTTCTCTTTTTTCACAGTTTAGCCAGTTTCTCTCTTGATTAGATATCTTGTCTACAGCTCATTTTAGACACAATATTCACAATGTTTCTACTTACATCTTCCCACTCAAGCCCTTCTGTTATTGTATTTGTAGGCCATGTTATCTTTTGGTGTCTGCTCTGTAATGTTAAACACAGTGTTATTTATCAAAGGTTCAAGTCGTCAGCCATGTAGAAGAGAATTAGAATATATAAGTTCTGGTGATTTTACTAGAAAAAAACAGATGCAACAGATGCACTACTGGAGACAATAAATTTCCTGTTAAATCTCAGAGGATAATAACAACAACAAATCTGACAACAGAAAATTGAGTGCTAGAAGAGATGAAGCAGAGAGAACAAAGAGGAAGGAATTTGGTCATGCAGAGGTGGGAAGACAGCCAGAAGTGGGAACAATAATAGCTTATTTTAAGGAACTAGAATGTGAAAAGTAATCAGTTTGTGAGCTGTATAACAATTAAAAAAAAAACAAAGTAAACTGTTTTAAATTTGTTTAATATGCACATTCACTAAAAAAACCTTGGTGAAATTACAAATAAATGGTTTCTGCAAAACCTAGATTTGATCAGCCTTGTGTTCTGGGATCCAAATACTAAATCTTAGTGTTCTATGTCAGACATATTTTTATTATAAAATCACTAGTATGAAGCTATCTGAATATAAATATTTCAAGGAAATGCTCTTCACTCTGATAATTTGAAGTCAAACTAGTGCTAACTTGTCCAATTTTGTCATTCTGTGTTTAAATACATCTAAATGTCAGCTGTGGAACATTCAGCACCTCTTAAGTGTTCTCATCTTATGATTATTTCCTTTTCATGTGTTTCCTTATAGCATTACTTCTAAATCTAACTTAAGTTCTTATGCTAATTTATGCTAATATATGGTAAGTAGTGTAGCCTTAGACCTGTGCAAAATTATCAAACCTCTATGAGGATCTCAGCTGAAACAAAGTGTTTCAGCCTTCTCTTGACCTGTACCATGATACTCAGTATCTGATAAATTGTTGCAGTTTTTCTGTGAAAATCATCCTGAAAGGTAATGAGGCTCCAAAGAACATAGCTTCAAGCTCGTAATATATTTACATGTATGTTTTATCTTGAACTATGGTCCTTAAAATAAGAGTAGTCTGGGTAACTGCGAGGGAGCAGGGTAAATATATTTCTGAAAGGCAATGCTGACTCAGAATCTGTATGTAAGACCATGATCTGCAGCATCATGACAGCATGATCATACATAGACAACTCTTACGTCAAAATATATCCTTGGGCAAAACCTCTTTCTTTTCCCTTTATTTTTTTCCATTTTGAAGTGATTTCTGTGTGTTTGTACTCAGTGCAATTCACTTCCATCACCACATAGTGTAATGATAAATGTCCTCAACTTAGTCCTCAAATGGCCTTTGTTAGAACTGCAGTGCAAACATCAATTGACACTTTGAAGGTCATGACCAATCTCACTTAAAAGTAAGACTGAATAAAACTTCAATTCGTAATCCAAAACACAAAAGTTCAGAGTTCACAAAATGTTAGTAACAGCTATATTGTAGATACAATTAATTTTAGTATCTGAATCTCAAGACAAAGCCCATTTGAGAAACCTGCATCTTATTTTATGTAAGATATATTTACATGTTGTATATTATATTGTTGTGTTTACAAGCCAAGAATAAAAGTTAATGAGAGAAATTAGTGTTGTTTTCAGGTGTTGGTTTTCTTTCTTCAGTTCTTTTCTATCAGAAAATATACAGCACCTACCTATTATTTTTTTATAGCTGAAGTCCTTTCATAGTGGATCCTTTACAAGATATTTATGCCCTCAAATACTCTTTATTCTTGTAAACTCCCTGTAATTTCAAATTGTAATTATCAAAGTAATGCATAAGTCCACATTTAAATCACTTATTTAGTATGCATATATCTACCTATTACATGCCCAAATTCATCAAGTGCAATCTAGATCCCTTTTTTTTGTTGTTGCTACTTTAAAAAAATAGTAATGTGTGATCCTAAACATAAGGGAATTAAACCAATTTGCTCTGACAGTGTTCAAAACCTCAGTACTACTGCATGTGTTTGGAAACAAGAATTTATACCAGATATTTGTACTATTCACAAAATGAGATGCAAGGAAAGCTGTTCCAAGTGTTTGTAGTTTCTTAAAACTGCAGTCTCTTCCCTGCTATTCCTCATTATTATATTTACTACTGTGAGAACAAGAGACAGTACTAGAATGAGACCATAGTACTAATGGAAATACCAGAAAGAAACTTGCAAGGATAAGCTGTGTTTTTGAGAGTTTCTGTTTTCCTTTTAAGTACCTTATTATTGTCATCCAGGAGATGCTGAGAAGCAAAGAATTACATAATTCTAAGCTATATTAACCTATCTCATCAGCACCAATTCTAGCTACTATATAGCAGAAGGGCTTTTATTGTCTTTTACAATAACAAATATTACTGTATTTCTATGTATTTCTGTGGTCCAGTGCTGAAATGAAAGAACAGTATAACCCATGTTTGTTTGTTTGCTGTTATTCTGCCATTTCCCCCAACTTCACTTTTCCTTATATTAATTTATTAACTGCAGTCTTGATCAGGTTAGATATTTGACAAATGTTCCCATTCTCATTTTTTTCTTCATCTACAATTTACTTATCTTACTACCTTTGGTATCTTCTATTTGTGGAGTCTTGACACTTTTCAAGATTTCTGGTTGTCTGATTCTACTTGTGCTGTCACTAATCTGTTTCTGCAAATATGCTTCATCTTCCTGAAAATGTTAAAGGATGCAACTGCTCCACTGCTGAAATTTTATCTTGTAGCAAATCCTGTTCCAAATATTAAGAGGTTGAACAACTTTTTAAAGCTATAATACATCAATTTATATGTTACATGAATTAGGAAACTATAGAAATAAATTTGAGAGACATATTTTTGATGTTTCAAATATTAATAAATTTTATTTGGGAGCTGAAATGCTTGATACAACATAGCAAATTAAATAGCTAATTAAAAGAAGCTCTTAAGACCGTAATATGTAGTTTCAGATTTAATTTTTTTTAAAAATTACTCTTCATTGTTTGGATAATCATTGTGATCATGTATTACATATTGCAGTATCAACTTCAAATTAAAATAGTGCAGGAAAGAGAAATGTCCTATACTAAATAAAAGAGATTCGGAAAGAATTATATATGAAGCTTAATTTATGGCCAGATTAAAAAAAACCAAACCCAAAAGCCAAAAAAAAAAAAATCCCAAAACCCCCAACCATAAAACAAAGACCTGGCATCCAACACTTCATTGTACAGTATGGAGGCTGTAATACAAAAGGCAGCATTAGATCCAGAATGGAGGTAAACAGGGAAGAATGCACCTTCTATTTCTTTTATGGTTTATGTTTGCACAAGGCATATTTTCTAGGCAGGTTTTTTTTTTTTAATAATGTCAGCATTTTTTGAAGTTTGGTAGACTTTTGAAAAAAGACACTTCTTCAGCTAGAGTAGATTCAAGAATGAAGAAAAGAGAAAAACCCACAAAAAATGTTAGTTGATAATTTCCAGACAAAATGGAAAAATAATATCAACTTGAATTATTTTAAAATATAAAGTTAGTGCTGTGTGAAATTTTATTAATTCTGAAACTGTATTAGGTTGAATGCCCACATAAAACTTGTTTTTAGGTTTCTCAATTCACTTTTGAACCTGGTTCCTTAGTATCTAGGTCATTGATTGTACAGGAAGAGACACAAAAATATTTTGCAACACATGTTGAATTGCAAACACTTTACAGAAGCAGTGGGAGGTATTGTAACTCAAGTAATATTGAGGATCTTGTGAAGCCATCTGGCCAGTTGAAATTAAAAGGTAGAAAATGATGAATAGTTGATCCTTTACCCACAGATGCACTGTTTATGTCTAACCCAGTTTAACAATAATTTAAATTAGATTTAGGATGTTATAAAAGTTATCACAAGTGAAAAGTAATATGAAGCAAGAGATGACTGCAATCTGTAGTGGAAAACCAGACATCTGTGTTTAAAAAAAGTAACCAGTTTTGCACAGCCCTTCACAGGTTACACAATGAGTGATTGCTGTGGAAGGAGAATGCAGAGAGGAGATTAACAAGCTCTGCAGTCCTGGCCCAGTATCATCTAACAAGAGTACCAGGACTAAGGAAGATGCATTGGACCTCAGCTTTCTTTCGGTGGATGAGGAAGACGTGATCAACAGCTTCTTAACCATAAAGTGATACCTTTGTAATGGATGTAGAGCTAAAATCACACTGCATTCTTTAAAGTTACCCCACAGGTGACAGGTTGTACTACTATATCTGTGATTTGTGTTGGTGTTGTCAGAACACCTGTTTGTTGCTACCATAGGGTTCTTTTGACCAGTTTCAGAAGAAACTAACTAGAAAGTGCACCCCAAATTTTTTCCCAGTCTATTGATTCTGTAAGTAGCAGTATTCCTCCTGTAGTATGAGCAGGAGAGAATTCCTTTTATGCTGTAGCAGAAGTGACAAAAGGAAGGTCTTTGGAGTCACTGAGGAAAGGGAGGGCCTAATACCTTTTCCAGAGTGTTGACATGCTTGTAGGTGGCATGCCGAAAGAATAATTACAGTATACTGTATACAATTTGCCATGAAATGTAAAAAAATACTCTTATCTTTATCCTCTTTGTTTTCAAGGTTATTACTGAGCAGAGTAAATAGGCATGAATAGAGGCAAATGAAGTAAATCTTCAAAATTGCAAAGGGTAAATCTCTGGAGTGTTCAAAAGCTGTTTCTAGTATGAAGCAATTAAAATTTAAACTAATGTATGCAATCAACATGAGTGAAAAATTTTAATTCTGAGATATGGTTATGTTAGATCAAAAACACAAGTATGTACCATATATGAGAAGCTGAAATGTCAAAAGCTAATGATTCAAACAATTGGCTGTTTGCAAAAGGAGCAAGAAATTTGCTAAGGCCAGGTTTGCACTCCCAAAACTGAAGGGGAGGAGGAGAGGTTTGGCTGTGTGGTGGTGAAAATTTCTGATCCGTATAAAATAAAGATCAGAATATAAATAAAGATCATCCCCCCTGCCAGAGGATGAGCATGACAAACTCAGTTTTTATATATAAAATGACTGAGCCCTGGAATTATTATGTGTCAGATAATCTGCATGTAATGTCTTAAACAAGCTGTTTTCTGGCCAGATAAAGATCAATAATATGCAGATCATGCAGAGGTGATGTCATGCCACTTCCTCTCTGAGAGACACCACTGGCTCAACTGTAGTCAGGGAAGCAGTTATGCCATTAAATGGGCCATAAACCATCAGAGACCCCTCAAGCACTCTCAGGATTATTTCTGAGGCCTTCCACAATTGGACTTTGCACAATTCAGTGTTGTTCAAGGCAGTGTAAAAGTTTACCTGCTCAGGGGTGTACTTGGGCATTCCCACCTGAACCTGAATGTAAGTCAAACCATTGAACTTTGTGTTTTGTGGGTTTCCCCCATGCCCAATGGATAAAGTCTGCACCCATCACTTCAACCACAGGACATCAAAATTGTCACATTCGAGTCTCATCACTGTGTCCATGGATGGTGATATCCTTCCTCTCCACTATCTACTCTTATCCTTTCTTTCTTTTCCTTATATATTTTCTTAATGAATATTTTTATGCTTTTCTGTTGCTGTATTTCTATAGATACTAACTGAAACAGTTACATACCTGTTTTCCTTTTTAGTCAAATTGTTCTGAAATAAACCTGCCATATATACATATATAAAAGCACAGGTCTGTCAATGTTGTTTTACTCTATTTTTTCCCAAATGAACTATTAATAAGAACTTCAGTTACCCTTGTCTTCAGGTGCAGGTCGTAACACCATGTAGATTGTTCAGAAACAATTCCAATGCAGAACTCACACAGAAGTTATGAGTATGGTGGCCCAGAATGGATATCATCTCACCAAATGATTGTGGAATTAAATTTCTGTAAAATCTTCATTCCTCAGGCTGCTCAGAACACAACTGTACAAGACCTAGAGCAACCTCAGCTAGCTCTGAAGTTAGACACATATCAAGCAGGAAGTTAAGCGTGAAAAACTCATGGGCTTCCCTGCAAACAATATTTTCTCCATTTTTCTACAGGTGTACAGAACACAGTCCAAAACAATATGTATGGGGACCCATGTATAAAAAAATAATCAGTAGGAAAAAAGGCATTGCCTGATTTTGTCTGTTTTCTTTGCAAATGCATTTCTTGTGTGGGATGGAGACTCTAGTTTTCTCAGAAACAGAAAAAGATTATGTGGTCATATACATATGGAATTTGTGATACCAAGAGCCATCAGAGGAGAAAAAGTTAAAGTTAAAAAAAAAGAATGGAACAAAATAAGGAGCATGAAAATAAAAGATAAAGTTCTAACAATCAGTAGACACGTGAATTCTTGTAGTTTTTATTTCAGAGCTAAGTATATGCACTGGGAACACACTATTAGTATCTGTCTTGTACAAACATCTTGAGTTCTTATTGCTGTTGTGTAGTAAGTCAAGATTTATATTGTGAAGTGTTCATTTACAATCCTTTCTACCCACACTAAGTACCTTTAAAAATGCATCATCTGAGACAAATGATCAAGAGCTCATTGAAAAATTGTTACACATTTATAACTGACTATGACTTTATTACAAGGCACAGACTATATATTACTTAAAATCTGGTCAATACAGCAACACGCCAAGGAAAATTGTTTATATCCTACTTCAAGTTGGGGTTTTTTGGTTGTTGGGGTTTGGAGATTGTTTTGCTTTGTTTTGTTTTCTTTTGGTTTAGTTTCTGTTTTTTGGTTTTGGTTTTGTTTTTTGCCCTACAAGGTGGCTTCCTGATAGTGATGATCTTCGGAGCATCTCCGAGGCTACAGTTCTGCACTGCCTGCTTAATGAATTTTGCAATGTCAGAAACCCCTGACTTTGCATACTGTACAGACTTGGAACTTTTATAGCAACACACATATACAGCTTGCAGGATTTTACTTGATACATAATCTCTCTAAATATATCACTGGCAATAAGTAGCAACTGTGGCTCAGCACTCTATAGCTCATTACTATTCATGATGGACTGGCCTGAAAAACTCCTTCAACAATATTATCTATAATACAGATTCTATTTTCTGTCTAAACCTCATTTCTGGAGTGCAGGTATTTTTGCCACTTGTGAATCCAGCCTTATACATTTTCGACCTCCACAGCATGGTTAGGACTGAATGCAGACTACCATGTGTCCCTGTTTCCTTAAAAAGAGGAACTCAGGCTCCAACAGGCATCTGATCTCCTCAATTAACAGTCAAGATCCTTGGGTTGCTTTGCAACATCTCTGCAGATAATAAGTTCAAGGGCATCAGAAAACTATAGATAAAAACCTTGAAGGAATTATTTCTGACTTTTTTAGGAGTTATTTCATATATTAATAGAGGTCTGTGACTGCACTTGTCTCACTTCATGAGTTTCTCATCACAAGAGCAATAGCTCTGGTACTGTTAATGAAAGAACATGTAAAGCATGCAGTTCTTTACTCTCCTTATCTAGTCCACTCTTCATAATTGTGATTCAGTGATTCTGTGATTCAGTGAACTGCCCATAGATAGAAATAGAAGGGGAGATTTTGGGACAGCAAGACAAAAATCATGGCAGGCATCTGAGGGAATGAATATATTCTTATCTCTAATTAAAATCACTGAAATGTACACTCATGGACTAGTCACAGTAATTGTTTTGTCCTGATCACACATTATGAATTCACCATATGGGCTGTTCTGCTGAAAGCTTTTATTTCCATACCCTCCAACTCTCAGAGTTCGGAAAATAACACATAATGTTGAACAAGACTCCAACAGTGCATTTATATTGGTTCTTAGCTTGGTTTTCTTTCCTGTGGCATTATCATCAAAAAGGACAGTCCATACTTCTTCTATCATGAACTAAATATGGAGACATAGATGTTTGGAAAACTTTCCCAGATGCTTAGAAAACTTTCCCAGATACTTGATGTATAAATTCACATTTGTTTTATTTTCACGTTCAGTTTGGATTTTAAAAGAGGAAAGATGTCAGATAATAGAATTTATATACCTTTTAGCTGAAGGGCACTCATGTGCACTGAGAGGTTGCTGCTTTTTTCTTCCCTTTGGGCTCTCTGAAGGAGCTGTTGACTTCATGCAGCTGGCTTGCTAAAAGCTGAATAAACCCACACTGCAGAACATACAATCATGTTGGTAGCTTTTATTTAAACAAACAAAAAGAAATTACACTAATAATTCCTGAGGATGATATCATGTGTGTCTTGTTATTCTGTTTGATGCATATGGGTGGATTTTGTTCAGTTACATAAGGACTGAAGTAAGTCACATTATTCTAGTTTTAGATCAATAGGAGTGTGGTGGGTTGACCCTGGCTGGGTGCCACATGCCCATCAAACCTGCACAATTACTCCCCTCTGCAGCTGAACAGGGGAGAAAAAATGTAATGAGAGGATTGAGAGTTGACATAAGGACAGGGAGAGATCACTCGTTACTGTAATGGGTAAAACACCTTCAACTTTTAGAAATTAATGTAATTAATAATCAAATAAATCAGAGTTGAGTAATGAGAAGTAAAACAGATCTTAAAAATATCTTCCCCCCTAACACCTCTCCCTCCTTCACAGGCTCTACTGGACACCCTCCTAAGAGGCACAGGAGATGAAGAATGGGCATTATAGTCAGATCATGTTTCTTTTGCTGCTTCCTTCTCAAGAGGAAGAGTGCCTGTTCCAGTGTGGGGTCCAGTCCATGAACTTCTCCAGTGTGAGTCCTTTCCACAGGCTGCAGTTCTTCATGAACTGTTCCAGTGCTGGTTCCCTATGGGGTCACAAGTCCTATCACGACACCTGCTCCAGGGTGGGCATCTCTTTTCACATCTCTTTTCTTTTGGTCTCAGCAGGAACCTACTAAAATATGGTCTTCCCACAGGGTCACAACCTTCTTTTAATCATCCACCATGGTCTTCCATAGGCTGCGTGAGGACTGCTGCTTCATCATGATCTTCTTCACAGGCTGCAGGGAAATCTCAGCACCCAGAGCCTCTCTTTCCCTTCCTTTCTCCCTGGCCTTGCTGTCTGCTCTCATATATTCTCACCCTTCTCTTCTCTGACCTCTGTCATTTCTGTGCTATAATCTTTTCTTATTTACCTTCTTAAATATGTTATCACAGAGGCAATACTACCATCTTTGATGGTCTTGGCCTTGGCTAGCTTTGGGTCTCTCTTAAAGCAGCTGGCATTGGCTGTCAGACATGGTGAAAACTTCTTTTGCAGAAGCCACTCTGTCAAACCCCCCACAACTTGCCACACTAGCAAAACCTGGCCATGAAAACCCAATGCACAGTGAAATCAGAATCCATCGTTTTGTGTTCAGAAAAGTCTAATTTTTGTTAAATAGAAATTCATATTAGACATAGAATTGCAAATGTGAAACCATATCCTTGGTCAATATAAATCAGCACAACTCCATAGGGTTCAATTGAGTTATGCACATTTACCCCACATGATGGTTGTCCAATCTTCTGTTATTATTAGGACTGTAATCTCAAACCTCTTGCAAGATACTGTTCAAACAATGGGGACAAGTAAGAAGTGGTGTATTTACTAAATTTAGGAAACTATATACAGGCTTTTGAACAGACACATTCACAGATCTTTTAACAAAGTATAGATCTCTAATTATAGAAGAATTTAAAATTATTGTGAAAATAATTATTTAATTAGCTTGCACATTCAATTATAGTTCATGAAGAATTCATATAGAAGATTTTAAAAAGTTATCTCTTCCTCCTTGCTTTATAATATTTTACTGTACAAGCATTGAAATGAAAATTGTATTTTAAACAGATAGAGTCACACTGGGATATATGCAAAAAACAAAACTAAATATGCTTAATTTACATGAAGTTATATGAATAACTTCTGATAATTTAATAGCATTGCTTTTTTTATTCCTTGTAATCAGGTATAATCAAAACCTTAATCTAGCAATTTATTTATTTATTAGAGGTGGTAAGAATGTGAGACAGATTTCTATCTCTTTTCCTGTTTTTCAATGCAAAATTCAGATTTCAATTTCTGTAAAATAGATTTTTGCACTCATTTAATTTCTTATATATTTTTTATATATAATTTTTAATGTGTTACAACTTTTAAAAACATTAAATATGCCACTTTACTTCAAATGACCCAGCCATAACCCTTGTTGCTTAAGACTATGATCACACCAAAACTGAGCCAGGCCCTTAAGTCTTCATCTTTATAAACTCATTTTCAGATAACCACATCAATGTTTGTCACTTGTAGAGAATTTTGTCACTTCTTTCAAAAGCATAAGCTTCAGTTAATGCCTGAGTTGAAGATAATAAAGAGACAAATAATCTTAAAAGTGAAAGCAATGCACTCCAGTGAAGGTCATTAAACATAAACAGGTAATGTAACTTCACTCTAAAAGAAAATGCAAGCAGTCTTTAGAGACTGGATTTGCAAACATGAGCTGCAAAAAATACTACATTTTTTTATTTCTTCTAAATGTTGTTGTTTTCTTCATTTTTTTCTTTTACTTTTCATAGGTGTTGATCTGTCTTTTTCACTTTCTGTTTTTTTACCTACAAAATCTGCTTCTCTCATTCTTTCCTCCATCCCTCCTCTCCACAGCAAGGAGGAGTTTTGCCTCCATTTTCTCCATGCTCTCTCATTTAGCATCACAGACAGCAGTTAAATCCCCTATAAAACGCTTGTCTTTGTTTGTTTCTTTCATTGTTTATTTGTTTGTTTGTATCAAGAATTGGTGAAACATGTCTCCACTAAAATTTTGTGTTCAGTTTAAGGGTTATTTTTTCACTATTAGTATAACAAATTTATTTACATATTTCCATTAAAGATGTGAGGATGAAAAAGGTGAGATACCTACAATTGCATTTTATATTCTATAGTTTATAGCATGCACTAAAGCTCAGAAGGATAGAGTGTTAGAATTTTATTTAGAAAAGAACTTTATGTGAGGTGAGAGGATTGTTATAAATAGGGCCAGGAGACCTTCTGCTCCAGTTAAAGCGCCTTTATTAAACAGCTCTTTTAGCGGGGAGGGGGCTCGGGGGCTGCGCACACCGCCGCTGCTCCCACGGAGTCAACGCCGTGAAGAAGTCTCTCGGATCCGCTGCCTGGGCCGCAGAGCCGGGGCTTCGGTCCTCGCGAGAGTGCACGAATGCCTGCTGTAGCTCACCCGGTCTAGGGATGTCTCTCTGGTCGAGTGCAGTCTAGGTGAGGGCGAGGAAAGAAGTGGCTCTTATTGGCGGCTGGGCATTCTTCCTGGCTTGGTGGTGCTCC
This sequence comes from Cisticola juncidis, assembly GCA_013400215.1. Lineage (NCBI taxonomy): Eukaryota > Metazoa > Chordata > Aves > Passeriformes > Cisticolidae > Cisticola > Cisticola juncidis. The sequence goes on from VXBR01001080.1 coordinate 64,466, forward strand.
CGGCAGGTCTTTACTCAGTCCTGGTTACCTGTCCAGGAGGCTTATTTGCCTCTACTGGCCTCCGGCTCGAGCAATGTTTTCTGGGAGCTGTCCAGTTTTTACATTCTGGGTGGAGCCACCAGTTGCAGGACAGTCTATGAAGTTTAGAGTTGCAATGGGAACAAAGTATCAGCAGCGAGAGTGGAGTCTTCTTGGGGAGCAGCGGGCGGGGCAGCACAGGAAGGGCACAGCAGGGAGACAGGAACTGGGGTCACAGAACTTGGATCTCAACTTGAGCTGTAAAACAACAACTCAGAACAGGCTAATTATCACAGGTAAGTGAAATACAATCTTAACAATCTCAACCTTTATTTAACAATTCCAACCTTTACTTTTCTGCCAGAGGGAACATTCACTTCAAGGATGTCCCTGTAACTTTCAGGTCAGTTGATTTCTGACCTTAAAAGCTATCACTGTGAGCCTTGCTAGATAAGGACACTCAGAGACAGCAGATCTGGGTTCAGAGCAGGAGGGCAGGAGACCAGAAGACTCCCACCCCTTGTTTATTATCACTATAATACAGCTGTAGCAAATGACCATGGATTGGAGGGTGGTTATCCCACCTCTCACCCACATTGGTCCAGGAGGCTGTCATTCAACCTCCCCTTCTCACAGAGAAGGAATCCATGGCAAGGGCAGTATTTACAAAACATGGTCCACTGCTTACATTTACGACCGTGAGAAGCTGCTACACTTCTTCTTTAATATGAACGCTCAGCAAACTAGGAAGGATCATGGCAACAAAAAGCCACATTGCAATCTCTTGCTTAAGAGAAAGTGAGGTCTTAAGAGGGTCTTGTCACACCCATTGCCACACTTATATTTGTGGAAAGTGGAAGACATCACTTTTTTAACTGTTCAGGTATTCAAGAGTTCTTTATATCTATACGCGTGATAAAATCCTGGGACAGGATGAAAAAATTACTTTACACACTGATTCTAACTGTGGTTCTGAGACCCATTCTATCCTAGGCACACACACACACACCTCAAAAAAACCCACTTTCCCACAAATCCTCCAAAACCACCAACAAACACTCTATCTGTGATCTCCTTAACATGAAAGAAGTTCTTCCTTAACATGAAAGAAGAAAAAACAGGTTGAAACTCACTTTCAAATTTCCAAAGGTACCATGGAATTGATCCAACAATTTTGCTGGGATTTGCAGGAAGTAGTTGCTTTCCATCATTCCTGAAAGATTTTCCAAAGAAAAAGAACTACAACTCACCTCTGTGCTGTCAGCTTTCAGCCTGCTTTATGTTGCTTAATGCTGAACTAGAGATAGGAAATACTTAATTCATACACATGATTACCAGTGACACAACCTAGAATTACCTGTCTTTCCAAATTTGCTACAAAAGGGAAAGAGCAGAAGCAAGAAGATACTCTGATGCAAATGTTAGTTTCTTGTGACTGTATTCAAGACATTTGCCCAGGGAAGTGCAGGAAAAGTAAAGTTTAATAGGATAAGGAGTTGAAATTTTCTGTACATTTACTTTGTTGCAGGTGTTGTTTACTGTTTTGTGGAACTGGTGGGTTATATGAGGAAACAATATGTTGTGAATTTCTTTTCTGTACCTCTTATGCATGTTAATATATGTCTTTTATTCTTAAGCTATTAGACTAATTCATAACTCTCAAAACCATGAGAAAATATTTAAAAATATTTGCAAATCTACCATACATGACAAATTGTATTTGGCTTTCTTATCTCTCTATTATATGGATTTTGACTTTAATAGTACACATGGATTTGTTAAAACAACACTTAAAATTAAAGGAGAGTATACTTTTCTCTCTTCTCCAATAGACTGACCCTTTGTCAGTTCTAAAATAGTGCTTTACCTAAAGTGATAAATGCTTGATTTTGTTTCTATTTCCTTATGAAAAATAAAGATAGAAAAACTTTAAATTGAGAATTTTCTCATCTTCACTGTAATTGTTAATAATTCCAGTTTGACAGTTTTTTATGCAGAGATAGTGTTTTTTTTTTATTTTAAAAAGATTGTAGATTTTAAGAATATTAAGATATTATTCATTTATATCCTCTTAGAGGAATTGTATCCCAGAGGACAATTTGGACAAACATATTCTCAATTGCAAAGATTTTCTGAAATTCTGTTTTACTTAAAGCACCAAATAGTACCACAGGTATTAAAAATTTACTAGTAAGAATTATTTTACAAATTCTTCCAAGGAAAGAAATTAGTTTTGATACTTCTTTATTTTATAGTCATTTGAGAACAATGGATTTAACACTTTTTTTGGATGCTTATGAAAAGTTAAATAATTTTTCACGTGGCAGACTGTATTATTTTCTCCAGAGATCCTAGTGGCATAAGTTCATATCGACTTCATGGTAGAGAACAAGATGTACATAACCTTAGCTTTCCTTCCAGAGACCAGTTAAGAACTTTGATATAGGCCAAGATACTTACACATTTTGGGAAATATGTACAGGGCTTCATTACCGGAAGTTAATCTAAACATACCATGTGATTATTTTATATATATATATAAATATATAATTTATTGAATATATATAACAAAAATATAGTGATTTGTAACAATTACAAACAATAGTTGCTGAAAACAGTGCTGATGACAGCGATATGTTTTAGCTGTTGCTGAGCAGTGCTTAGACAGAGTCAGGGCATTTTCCACTCCTCACACCACCCCACCAGGGAGGAGTGCACAGGAGTCTGAGCGGGAATGCAGCCAGGGCAGTTGACCCTAACTGACAAAAAGGGAATCCCACACCCTATGGAATCATGTTCAGTGGTAAAATCAGGGGGAAGAAGAAGGTCACAATGTCATTTGTGCTCACACGTGACCAGGGGATGGAACCCAGTTTTTGGAGAAGCATGGACACCTGCCCGTGGTTGGGAAATAGTGAATGAATTCCTTATTTTCTTTTGCTTCAAAGTTCAAATTTTGCTTTACCTATTAAACTGTTTATATCTCAGTCTATGAGTTTTCCCACTTTTGGTCTTCCAATTCTTTCCCTAATTGTACCAGAATACAGTGAAANTGTTTCTATTTCCTTATGAAAAATAAAGATAGAAAAACTTTAAATTGAGAATTTTCTCATCTTCACTGTAATTGTTAATAATTCCAGTTTGACAGTTTTTTATGCAGAGATAGTGTTTTTTTTTTATTTTAAAAAGATTGTAGATTTTAAGAATATTAAGATATTATTCATTTATATCCTCTTAGAGGAATTGTATCCCAGAGGACAATTTGGACAAACATATTCTCAATTGCAAAGATTTTCTGAAATTCTGTTTTACTTAAAGCACCAAATAGTACCACAGGTATTAAAAATTTACTAGTAAGAATTATTTTACAAATTCTTCCAAGGAAAGAAATTAGTTTTGATACTTCTTTATTTTATAGTCATTTGAGAACAATGGATTTAACACTTTTTTTGGATGCTTATGAAAAGTTAAATAATTTTTCACGTGGCAGACTGTATTATTTTCTCCAGAGATCCTAGTGGCATAAGTTCATATCGACTTCATGGTAGAGAACAAGATGTACATAACCTTAGCTTTCCTTCCAGAGACCAGTTAAGAACTTTGATATAGGCCAAGATACTTACACATTTTGGGAAATATGTACAGGGCTTCATTACCGGAAGTTAATCTAAACATACCATGTGATTATTTTATATATATATATAAATATATAATTTATTGAATATATATAACAAAAATATAGTGATTTGTAACAATTACAAACAATAGTTGCTGAAAACAGTGCTGATGACAGCGATATGTTTTAGCTGTTGCTGAGCAGTGCTTAGACAGAGTCAGGGCATTTTCCACTCCTCACACCACCCCACCAGGGAGGAGTGCACAGGAGTCTGAGCGGGAATGCAGCCAGGGCAGTTGACCCTAACTGACAAAAAGGGAATCCCACACCCTATGGAATCATGTTCAGTGGTAAAATCAGGGGGAAGAAGAAGGTCACAATGTCATTTGTGCTCACACGTGACCAGGGGATGGAACCCAGTTTTTGGAGAAGCATGGACACCTGCCCGTGGTTGGGAAATAGTGAATGAATTCCTTATTTTCTTTTGCTTCAAAGTTCAAATTTTGCTTTACCTATTAAACTGTTTATATCTCAGTCTATGAGTTTTCCCACTTTTGGTCTTCCAATTCTTTCCCTAATTGTACCAGAATACAGTGAAAGAGTACACAGTGAAAAAGCTTTGGTTTTAACTGCCTAACAGAGATAAACCACAATAGTCTGTTATAAGTTGGTTTTTAACTAGTTTTTATGCACTCATTTTTTAAGAAATTGCTTTAATTAGTTATTTTTAAAAAATAAATATTTGCTAACTTTCTTCTAACTATTTTTATTGCACATTCAAATACTTGTTAAGGATTTTTTTCTGGGAACATTCATGGACAGATGTATTAAAAGTGTGTGGTTTGAGAATTTTCCCCATGAAAAGATTTAATACCTTTATTTTATCATGGATCCAAATCCTATTTTATTAATATTTTATTTTTTTGTTTTCAAATTCCTTGAAATTCTTTTGTTTCTGGTAGTAAAACATCTGTTCTTCAGGGTGGGAAGATTGCTGTCTACAGAGGGTTTGTGAGTGGCTTGCACCTCTCTAACAAAATAACAGTTTAATTTTTGTAAGTAAAGAAAGCCCTGAATGATCAATTTTACTTGAACAGTCAAGAGACCACTCCAGATAGAGGTTTGAATAGTTCAGTTTCTAGAAGTACCTCTGCAAACCACCTGTGGAAGCAGGATTGCTCTGTACTAGGTAAAATGTTGGTGTCACTCAAATGTGTTAAAACAAGGCGTAATTCAGCTACAGTTCCATTTCTGCTTTTAAGTATTTTTGTGACAGCCTCCAAAGCCTATAACTCAACATTCTAAGATCAAAAAAGTACAATTGTTCAAAACAGTAATTTTTTTTGTGTGATTGCATGAACATAGACCCTAATGATTCCTCATCTTCATAATTCAGCAACAGTTAAACCCACACATGATTGAGATGCATATAAATAAGTATCAGTGCATTTTCTCAAACAATTTTATTTCTACTACTGACATCTCTGCTTTTGATCCTCTTTTACCACTAGCTCTGATTTTGCTTGAGTCATCTGAGGGTATTCATTATATGTATTGAGAATGTATTTTCAAATACTTCTTTTAAAATAGGATGTATTCATCAAGTAGTGGATTATACATGTGAAAGTATACTGATTATAAAATTTATAAGTTTATTTCCCCTTTTGTTGCCATGCATTTCAAAGCTTTTTTCTCAAAAAATTCATTAAGTCTATTTTCTAATAACAGATTAATCTAAAAAAAGAAAGCATAAAATATTTCTTATTTTAGACCTTTATCTGTTTCAGCTTCACTTGATCAAAAATGAGTTCATAGTATTCGTTGTATTTAAATATTTGTAAAATATATGTGACACATCTTCTTTGTTTCATTAATAACTATGAAAACTGTGAAATTACTACAAAAGGTCTTTTGGAGTTCTGTTTAATTTATTAGTAGACAGGCTTTCCTAGAAAAGATGTAACATTTTTCTGATGTTGTTGCTTTCTCTTTTTTTTTCTGTAATGCTGATGTATCACTCCTGCTAAGCATGAAAAATTTTCAAGCATAGTAATTCCTGAAGTACCCAGGATGAGACCTTCACCAATGTTCACTAAAGAACAGCATGTCAGTGCATACCATGAAACCACACAGAATTTCAGATTCCAGAAATTATGGATTAGAAACGTCCTAAGCAAGTAGACAACACTTTGTGGTTTAGAAATCTGTTTAGTTTGTGGGTTTGTTTTTTTGTTGTTGTTTTTGTTTGTTTGTTTTGCCTTTTTTTTTTTTTCCTGAAGCTATAAGTGAATGCTGCGAGGAATAATTTAACATCCAAATGGTACAGCATGCCTATGTGTGGGCAATTAAATTGAGAAAAACTGCCTTAGGTTAGTTAAATCAGCAAAATTAGGAAGAATTAGGTTGCCCGAGACAGCCGAGGATTTATTTACAAACAAGATTGCAGACCAAAGTTTGGCTGAAATTCAATCAGAGTGAGGTTCACCCATGTCAGTGGTATGATTTCAGTGTGTCCTACCACCAAGAATAACTTTTTTTTTAGGTCAAACAAAATAGTGTTTTTGTTTTCTCTCTGCTGGCTTGTGTCTCGTTAGCTGAAATAGAGAGTAGGAATTCTCCCTGTTCTTCTTTAAATAAGCACAGCTTATCTCACATAAGGAGTCTCTGGAAATCTCTTCCTGCAACTCAATCTACCTAACTCATACATTTGGATATGGATGACTGCCTTTCTTTGCTATTTTAAACCCTCCCAGAACCTGTCATGTTAGGTGAATGAAATAATCCAGGAACTGAGATACTGATGCTTACTTTTCAGCTTTGGGCTCATATCTAATAGAAGTAGAAAGGCTGAAGAAGTAGAGTCGAAACCAAGTTGGAACACAGACATACAACAGTTATTTGATTAAATATGATGATAACTCTCAAAAAAAGCAGGAAGGAAGAGGTGAAAATGATATTCTAAATGTCGCAAGGCTAATTTAAGGTGTGAATAGTAGTATGTTTCAGGTCCTGCTTCCAGGAATATGTACGCAGTACTGTAAAAGTCATATGGAAAATGAAATTATCCTATCTGCTTAGAGGGCAAAAGTATGAGATAAATTTCCATGTATTTAATTCACTCTAATGATGTCTTCTGCACTGCAATAGCCACTAAATATCTTCCTTATGGAGATCAGTATGAGAAGTACTAGCATTACAAAGGTAATACTTTGCTTCAGGTAAGCAAAGAGGGATTCCAGAAGTTCCTCATTAGCAGATTCCCAGGGTTTGCTATTCCTTCATTTTGAGTGGTTTACAGCAGTACATCAAGTAACAATAACACCATAATAACTGTTTTGCATCTGTCTTGAAATAATATGTACTCTGAGAAACAACCCAGCAGAAGCAGAAGGTGCTTGGAAAGATATCAAAGATGTAGGCCATAAGACAGACCTGAATAAAATAAGAATTACAACCACTACTGAAGGTTACTTGCATGAGTTCAGTCATACAATGTCAACTCAAATTTCTTAAGACTGTATGAAAAAAAGTAATATTTTGCTTCTGTTAAAAATGTGACTCTTTCACCCATTTCATCCACTAAAACATTTTGGAGTAGAACTGAATATACTTGTTTACAGTACTAAGTTTCCTTAATTGAAACCCAAAATAAAAATTCTATTATGTCATTTGGTCTTTAAAGTATGCCTAATCAGTTTTGCTTCTATGGTTACTGTCTAATAAAGTTTTTCAGAGGATGGGACAGAGCGTATATGAATCAGGTATCAAATCTTCTATATGTATGTATGTATGTTTGTATCTCTTTCTCTCTCTCTCTCTCTCTCTTTCTCTCTCTCTCTCTCTCTCTCTCTCTCTCTATCTATCTATCTAATGTAAAAGATGCTAGGACAGTATTTCCAAACTTCCAGTTGCTGAACTCCTGCATAATCTTTCATTTAACTACATGTTAGACCCAGTTGGGATCCTAGTCCCAGGAATTGCTACCAGTCTGCCTCTCAGATAGAGTGTGATCATTCATACTCCCATTATCCAATCTGCAACTGAAAAGGTTCACCAGCTTCAGTGTCCTCAGCTGGACATGGTCCAGCACCTCAGTGTCTTCCCAGCAGTGGGAGTCCCAAAACTGAGCACAGATCTCCTGGTGTGACCTCACCAGTGCTGAGTTCAGGGGAACAGTCACTGCCCTGGTCCTGCTGGCCACACTATTGCTGATACAGGCCAAGATGACACCAGCCTTCTTAGCCTCTTGGGGTCACTGCTGGATAATTCCATGGGACTGCCAACTTGTACCTCTAAATCCTTTTCGCTGGGAGATGATGAAATTATTCTATTGATTGGAAATAAACATACCTGATGAAATAAACATAGGTATTACCCAGTCTCTGTGTTATTGGGTTCTGATGATCTTGACCAGATTCTCCTGAAGCCTTCACCCACACCCATGGGGCCTGGAACAATATTTAAGCTCAATCCATCTAAAAATTAAAAAATATTATTGACCATTCCAATAAAGGCTCAGTAACATGTGAGAAATTGTACTGAACTGAGGCATGTCCCTAAAGGGATTTCTTTTCATGAAGTTTAAAGCAGTGTAAGCAATGGAAAGATTCAGGTGCCTTAAAAGAAAAAGTAATTCTGCAGCCGAGTTCTTACAAAAAGGGTACTAAGTAAGAAAGTAAGAAAGTATAGATCTCTAGTTTACTGAAGTTTAGGACTCTTTTTTTTTTTTTT
>VXBR01001084.1:32842-61315 GCA_013400215.1 Cisticola juncidis
TGACAGCAGCGCAGTGACAGCAGCCAGGGCCACCCTCAGCCACCTTCTGTCCCCGCAGGTGGCCGTGCCCCACGCCAGGCTGGCCCAGGAGGTGCCAGCTCCCACCCAGCCCTCACGTGGCTCCGTCACCCACCAGTCCCCGCCGGCAGCACCCGCGGGTGCCGCGCAGAGCCGGGCCCCAGCCGGCAGCCCCCGTGTCCCCAGTGCCACCCAGGACAGCCCTGGGGACAGCCCCGGGCCGGGCCAGCGCACGGTGAGGGTGGCCCGGCTGACGGAGGCCGGGCTGAGGCAGCTGGGGGGCATCTCCAGCCACCAGCGCATCGTGGAGTGGCTGGACAGCAGCGTGGCCAGCGGGGCCGAGCTGCAGGAGGAGCTGCAGGAGGAGCTGGAAGGGGACTGGGAGCCCGAGGAGCACGGGAATAACTAGGCTGGAAAAGGGTCTGAGGCCATCCAAGAGGACCAAACTCCACCGGGCCATGGTCCCCAGGGCCACGTCCGGCCCCTCCTGAGACACCTCTGAGTGGACAGGCAGCACTGGGGGAACTGAGGAGGCACAGCCTGCCCAGGACACACTGAACTCCAGGAACTGCCATGGAAATTCCCAGGAAAAGCCTCCTTCCACTGCAGAGCAGCTGTGGGGCTCCATTCCAATGGGACCCCTGCAGCTCCGAGGGGAGCTGGACACGGTGACCTCCAGAGGCTCCCTCCTCCCTCATCCGTGGGGCTGTGAGGATGGGAACTCCTTCCCTATGGAGCTTCTGGATGTGCCCCAGGGATCACAGGACCACGGAATGGCTCGGGTGGGAAGGAACCTTGAAGACCCATCCAGGTCCACCCCCTGCCACGGGCAGGGACGGATTCCACATCCAAAGTTTCTCCAGGCCCCATCCAACCTGGCTCTGAGCACTTCCAGTGTCTGGAAACAAAACGAGGATGAACCTCCCCACCCAACACCTGTGGAAAACACGTCCTGGAGCATCCCAATAAAGAGCTTTTACACAGATCCGCCCTTGTCCTTTGGTTAACACCTGAAACCATGACAAGATGCAACAGGAGCAGCTTTTCAAGCCTCTGGTTTCCCCAACAAGTTCATATCCTGGAGGATTCCACGGGCTTCAGTCCCACCCCACAACCACGGCCGGGGCAAGCCGGAGTCGGGAAAGGGATTTAAGGGAAGAGCCAAGCCCCTGCTCCCCACACAGCCCCAGGAGACGACTCAGCCCTCACAGAGAGGTGAAACCCGAAGATCAGAGGTCCCCCAGAGCTCCAGCCCCCACCTCCAAACCATGAAAGAGCCGCTTTTCCCCACAGCCAAACCCTGCAGATTCCAGAGGATCCACGGAAAACCCTCTGCGAGGGCACCGCTGCCCTTGGGAACTCTCAGGGTTGCTGTTCCCTGAGATTCTCCTCATAAGAATAATCAGGTTTTTTGTCTTCTCTTTGCCTTAAGTGTTTCACACTGAAGGTAGAGCAGACAAGCTGAGTCCCAGTGCATTTTCTAAGATTTATTCTTCATTATCTCAGTTCTTTATCTGCTCTGCAGAGCATCCCCAGCAGAGCAGGACACGCGGGGACTGGGCGGGTCAGAGAGCCCCACACCTCATGTACAGCACCCCTGACCCAACCACATCCAAAACGAACTTTTTATTTACAAAATTTTACCAGTGCCCACTACCTATGCTAACATGTCATTTCTACTCTAAACCAATCTCTAAAATCCAACTCAGCAAAAGATGGGGGACGAGAGCAAGAACAAGGAGCACAGGGGCCACTCCCCAATTCCTCCATCTTGTCCCTTCAATCCCATATACTAAAAATCCTGGATTCTACATTTACATTCTATGATAAACTAAATACTGCTTATTTTGAATTCTCTCAGCTTGTGATTCTTCACACAATGTGGGCATTCACTCCATGGCAGGGATCAGAGGCAGTGTCCTCCTGGGCTCTGTGTGAGGCTCTGACCCCCCTGTACAGATCCCAGACCCCCTGTCCGGTCTCCAAACCCTCCAGGGTGGCCACAGGGATGTCCTGGACTCTGCCAGGGAACATCCCAGCTTTTGTGAGCAGGGATTTGGGAGCTCTCCCAATCCCTTCCCCACGGTGTGACCCTAAAACTCCTTTTTGGTGGGATTTTCTCCCTTGCCTCTGCCCCAGAATGCTCCGGAATGCTCCGGCTCATTGTGCAGCCCCAGCCTGGCTTCCAGGTTTTCCTGAACAAAGGACTGAAACAGGGGCCACGTGCGTCACCAGCCCGTCCTGGACGCTGCTCCCCCTTTTTTTCCTGCTCAAATATTTGTAAACACGCGGAGGATTCGTGTCCAGCCGGCTTCGGGACCCTTCATAAAAGCTGGGATTTATTGCAAACAGGATGGGAATCATTTCCCAGCTCCCGGTGCTTATAGGGCTTTAGGATGGGAATCATAAAGAGCAGGAAAAGAGCGGCTGCAGCTGGGCTCTGAGCCCTGCTGGGGAGGACAGAGCAGGGGGGGGTGAATTTACAGCTCCAGAGCCCCCCACAAACACCCTCCCCAAAAATCAAATAAAGCCTGGGGGTTCTGGGCTGCACAGGAGAATCCCCCGGGGTTTATTTGTGGATGGAGGTTCAGGGATAGGCTGAGCTCAGCTGAGCTGAGCCCAAGGATCTTCCAGGGGTGCTCAGACTGGAGAAAAGAGGCTCAGGGGGGACCTTGTGGCAGGAGGGGACAGCCAGGGAGGGTCAGGATCTAATCCCAGGAGAATAGAAATGGCCTCAGGGCCAGAGGAGGTTTAGGTTGGAAATTTGGGAAAATTCCTCATGGAAAGAGTTGTCCAGCCCTGGCAGGAAGGAGTCCCCATCCGTGCAGGGATTTCAAAGCCCTGTGGATGTGGCACTTGGGGACACGGGGCAGTGGTGGCCCTGGCAGGGCTGGCCTGGGTGACCTCAGAGGGCTCTTCCAACCTCAGCAATTCCATGATTCCATGATCCTCTCCTTGCAATCTCAGAGTTCCCCTCTGGCACAACCTCGTTTCCCACCCAGAGTTCTCCCAGCTTTGCTTCCATCCATGTCCTGTTCCTTCCATTTTTCCATGATTCCCACAGCTGCAGCCAGTGCCAGTATGGGCAAGGGATATTTATCAAATTTTAGGGATAATCAGGAAAAACTGGAACTGCTCACCAGAGTTGGGTTTGGGTCTTTAAATGTCCCCAAGAAGTGGCACAGAGAGGGAGAATTTTGTTCATTTTTAAGAGCCAAAATAAGCCCTAAATGTGGAAAATCAGCGTCAGCCCAGCATAGACAGCTGGAGAAGGAGAAGGCTGAGGAAGCACAGCCAATCCTGGATTCCAGGGTCCCCTTGGAAAATCACAGCAGAACAGAGCATGGGACAAAAGACAGAAGGAGGAATTCAAATTAATGAAACAGGGAAAAAATTCCACAGAGGGTGGTCAAATGCTGGAGCAGGGGTGCAGAGAGGCTGGGCAGCCTCCAGCCTTGGAGACCCTCAAAATTTACATGGAAAAGGCTCCAAGATTCCTGATTTTACTTCAAATTCAGCAGATTCTGAGGAGACTTGGACCAAGCTTTCCATGAGCTGCTCCAGTCTGAATTAGGTGCCCCTGCCATTGGGATTAGATGGGATTTAAGGTCCTTTCCAACCCAAACCATTCCATGATGGTTTGAATCCATCACCAGAGGATGAGAAAAGAGTGGGAATTCACTTTTTCCCTCTGTGCTAAACTGAGTTTTACCTTAGAACACAAATGTTCTCTGGGGGAAATTCCTTCCAAATCACTTCACTTCCGCCCCTATCACTGTTATTTTTGAGATATCTCCCTTCTGGACACCACCACAGGGTCCTCTGGGGCAGCTGAGGCGTTTTCCAAACATTCCTGGGACCCTCCTGAGCCCCAAAGCCCGGAAACAGCAAATCTTGGGAAGAGCTTCCCACGCCTGCACAGTGCCAGGAGTGGGGCTGGAATCAGGGTGGTTCAGCTGGAGCCTGGGCAAGGTGAACATTCCCAACAAAATCCTGATATCCTTGGAGCTCCCTGCACCCAGCAGCTCCAGAGTGGCCAAAATTCCTTAAAAAATGAGCTTGGAAACCAGTGGGGAAAGGTGAATGTTCAGAAAGGCTGAAAAAAATGATGGGGGGAATTCCAGATTTTTCAGTCCCTGAGTTGGGACAGAATTCCAGGGGAGTGGGGAGAAGCAGGACATATCTAAGCAGGAATTCTGCTGGCACAGCAGGATTTGGGGATCCTGGGAAAGCAGAGGGTGTCCCTGACCTCAGCCAGGATTTAATGTGCTTTTCCACAAAATTCCCAAAAATAAATGTGGATGTCCTTGCAAGGACAATAATTACTGGGGTGGTTGATTCCAGAGGGTCGGGATCAAGGAGGGGAACCCCAAATGGAGCTGGTGACAAGTGGGGCCTGTCCTGGGACATTTCCAGCTCCACTCTGGTGGCTGTGACCCAGAGGAGCCCCAGAGCAACTCCCAGGAACTCCTCAGTGACTCCAAACTGGGGGAAAAGTCACAGAATCATGGAATTCCTAAGGCTGGAAAAGACCTTTAGGATCATTGGTCCAAATACTCCCCCTGCACTGCCAGGGCCACCACTGACCCCATGTCCCCAAGTGCCACATCCAAGGGACTTTGAAATCCCTCAGGGATGGGGATCCCTGCCCCGGGCATTTCCAATGTTTTGTCACTTTTTCCAGGAAGGAATTTTTCCAGTGTCCCCCCTGAGCCTCCCCTGGCCCAGCCTGAGGCCGTTCCCTCTCCTCCTGTCCCTGTCCCTGGGAGCAGAGCCCGACCCCCCCGGCTGTCCCCTCCTGGCAGGGACTTGTGCAGAGCCACAAGGTCCCCCTGAGCCTCCTTTGCCCCAGGCTCAGCCCCTTCCCAGCTCCCTCAGGAATTCTCCAGCCCCTTCCCTGAACACGCTCCAGCCCCTCCAGGGGCTGCCCCAGCACTGGAGGTGCCCCAGCAGTGCCAGCACAGGGGACAAGGGCAGGACAAGTTCCCAGAGAGATTCTGGAGTCTTGAAAGTTTTCAGCACAAGATGGGATAAAGCCCTGAACAGCCTGGGCTGATCTCACAGCAGCTTCCATGGAATCATGGAATGGTTTGGGTGGGAAGGGACCTTAAAGCTCTTCCAGCCCCATCCCATGGGCAGGGACACCTCCCACTGTCCCAGGTGGGTCCAGCCTGGCCTTGGGCACTGCCAGGGATCCAGGGGCAGCCACAGCAAAGCTGGGAATTCCAGCCCAGCCCCTCCCCACCCTCCCAGGCAGCAATTCCTGCACAAGATCCCAGCCCAATCTCCCCTTTCCCAGTGGGAGCCATTCCCTGTGTCCTGTCCCTCCATCCCTTGTCCCCAGTCCCTCTGCAGCTCTCCTGGAGCCCCTTCAGGCACAGGAGGCTGCTCCAACCCTTTTTAGGATCTTTCTTCTGAAATCAGTGCCCCTTTCCAGAGGTTTCTCCCTAGGGAATGATCCCCTGAACCACAGAACAGATTCCACCCATCTCCTCCAGCCAGGGCAAACAGAGCTGAGAGTGGGATGGGACTGAGGGAACTGGGATGGGACCAGCCCTAAACCCAAACTCCCAGGACATTTCCCGAGGCTGTGCCAGCCCTGGGAAAGCTCTGCTGCTCCCCCTCCCCTCAGCATCCGGGCTATTGCAGGAAAACCTCCCTGGCTCAGGGCTGAGGGTTTAATTTTTATTTTTTTCCCCTCTCCAGGTCTGTTTTCCAAGCGGGACATTTCCAACGCTTTGAAGGCAGCCCAGCGCCTCCTCTCCCGGGGTAAGGAGGCCACGGGGTCACAGGAGCGCTGTGACAATTCCCAAAGTTCCCGGGGCTGCCACCAGGGCCCCGCCAGCACGTAGGACAGGGTGGTTATCACAGGTCACTGACACCGGCTGCTCTAATGGCTTTTCCTGTGCCCTTATCAATGCTGTGCACAAAGTGGCTCCCCCAGCCCTGCCTGTGATCTCAGAGCTCTGTTTACGGCTATCTCCTCACACCAGGCACCAGCACAGGCAGCAGACACTGAGAAATGCCAGGACACGGCCAGGGACAGGCTGCAAAGTGCCTGGGATGGACAAGGAGTCACCAGAGACTCGGGACAGGGAGTGTTTTTTCCACTGTGCTCCTTCCCAATCTCCCCGTCCCAAAAAAAAACCCAAAATAAAGTTTTTAAACTCTCACCAGAGACTCGGGATGGGGAGTGTTTCTTCCACTGAGCTTCTTTTCCCTCTCCCCCTCCCCCAAAAAAAAAATCCAAAATAAGGATTATAATTCTCACCAGAGACTCAGGACAGGGAGTGTTTTTTCCACTGAGCTCCTTTCCCCTCTCCCTCTCCACCCCCCAAAATGAAATTTCTGAGTTCCCAAGGAAAACTTGACAAGGCTGAGCTCTGGAACAGAAGAATCACAGGGTTTCCATGGTGGTGTTTGTGGGATAAAAGGAACAAGTGGAGCTGCAAAGAAAAGGAAGGTTTGGTTCCATCCACCCAGGGCTGGGTGGCTCTGAGGAGCAGAGAAATGCCAGGACACGGCCAGGGGACACTGCAAAGTGCCTGAGATGGACAAGGAGCCACCAGAGACTTGGGATAGGGAGGGTTTTTTCCAATGAGCTCCTTTTCCCTCTCCACCCCCCAAAACAATACCCCAAAATGAAATTGTTGAGTTCCCAAGGAAAACTTGACAAGGTCGAGCTCTGGAACAGAAGAACCTCTGAGTTTCAGTGGTGGGGTTTGTGGGATAAAAGGAACAAGTGGTGATACAAAGAGAAGGAAGGTTTGGTTCCATCCACCCAGGGCTGGGTGGCTCTGAGCAGCAGACACAGAGAAACGCCAGGACACGGCCAGGGGACACTGCAAAGTGCCTGGGATGGACAAGGAGTCACCAGAGACTCGGGACAGGGAGTGTTTTTTCCAATGAGCTCCTTTTCCCTCTCCACCCCCCAAAAATATACCCCAAAATGAAATTTTTGAGTTCCCAAGGAAAACTTGACAAGGCTGAGCTCTGGAAGAGAAGAACCTCAGTTTCCATGGTGGGGTTTGTGGGATAAAAGGAACAAGTGGAGCTGCAAAGAGAAGGAAGGTTTGGTTCCATCCACCCAGGGCTGGGTGGCTCTGAGCAGCAGACACAGAGAAACGCCAGGACACGGCCAGGGGACACTGCAAAGTGCCTGGGATGGACATGGAGTCACCAGAGACTCGGGATAGGGAGGGTTTTTTCCACTGTGCTCCTTCCCACCCCCCAAAAAACCCCAAATAAAGTTTTTAAATTCCCAAGAAAAACTTGACAAGGCTGAGCTCTGGAAGAGAAGAACCTCAGTTTCCATGGTGGGGTTTGTGGGATAAAAGGAACAAGTGGAGCTGCAAAGAGAAGGAAGGTTTGGTTCCATCCACCCAGGGCTGGGTGGCTCTGGCTGGTGGAGCTGTGATTCCCAAAAAACCTCCCCCATGCCCTGAAAGGAGAACTGGAATTGTTCTGGCCCCTCTGGGAAGCACAGATGATTTTGGTGGGGATGCTGAGCCCCCCTGCCCGACCCCACCCCAAAACAGCAGCAAAAGGAGGATTTGGGCAGGCAGCACCAGCAGCATCAACTGGGGAGAGGAATTCCAGAGAACTCGAGAGAATTCCAGAGATTTCAGTGCAGGGCTGAGAGGAGAATCCAAAGTGAGAATTCCACGGGCTCACCTTGAGCCCAGGGACCCCTGAGCAGCAAAACCTTGCAATTCCAGGGATAATTCCCCAAGAAAACTTTGTTTCTCCTCCCAAGGCTGTGCCTGCTCTGCACTAAGAGATACAAAACTCTACAAAAAACTAGTCCTTCCCCAAAATTCCCAAGGAGAACTGTTCAGAAAGGATACAGACTATCCTCCCTGACAAGATATTCCTACATGGCTGATTGTCAGTGAAACAGGGGGGTTGTTATTAACTGCACTTTTTCTTTTTTTTTTTTTAACCTTTTTAATGGATTTTGTGCATCAAAGCAGCTCCAGGGTTGGGGGAGAGGCAGCACAGATAAAAATGTCAGTGGTGAGATAGGACAAATTTATAGCAAATCCCTGCCAGCCCCCATTTATCTCAATTATCCACCTCTGGATGCTCCAGAAATCCTTCACCAGCTCCACTTTTCGGGCTGTTTTCACCTCAGCTCCCTTCTTCTCTCTGCCTTGCTGCCTCTGTTTTTGGACACTTGTTCTTTCCCCTAAAATGACCCCTTTGTAGCTGGGATCAAAGAGCTGGGAGTGTCAGTCCCAGTGTCCTCGGGAACATGTGAAGAACCTCAAAGTAATTGGGAAGCAATTAGCAAAAAAGCTCACAGACCCCCCCCCGCCGAGGCACAGCCCAAATGAGCACTCAGGGAGGAGTTCTGGGCACTTAAATCACCCTCGGCTGCCTCCCAGACAATTTTTTTTTGGGAGCACCTTCAGTGCAGCCCACTCTGCCTTGAGTTTTTTTGGCTTTTCTTTTTTTTTTTTTCATTTCTCATTCCTTTCTGCTTTGAGTTTGCTCTTCGCTTTGTGCCCCGCTGCAGTTTAGGGGGAAAGATGAAACACAAAACTGCTTTTTATTTTTGTTTTTGTGTAAACAGAACCAAATAATTTTATAATAAAAATAAAAATGAAACACAAAACAAAAATAAAAATAAAATAATTTTTATTTTTATTTTTGTTTTGTGGAACCATCCTGTGCCTCAGCCTGGCAACCCAGGGCACCCAGCAGCTGCTGAGATGCTCCTGAGATAAACCTGGCTGGGCCAGGCCTCACCTCTGCTCGTTTATTTTGGGGATCCATCAAAGCAGCCCCAGCCCTGTGCAGGTTTTGGGCACAGGGAACATGAGGGATCAGCCCCCCAGTGCCCAAATCCCGCCCTGATTTGGTCTGTGGATCACAAAATTGGATTTTCCACAGCTCCTGGGGCAGGGAGGGGATGGAGCTGGAACCACCAGCCCTGGGCAGGCTGCAGGTGAATGTCCTGGGACAGCCCGGGCAGGCTGAGCTTAGCTGGGCTGGGCTTAGCACTCAGATCATCCCAAAGAAGACAGAACTTGGCCAGGGGCTGGGCTTAGGGCTCAGGTCAGCTCAAACCAAGCCAGATCTCGGTCTGGGCTGGGCTTAGGGCTCAGGATCAGCCCAAAACAAGCCAGACCTCTGCCAGGGGTGGGCTTAGGGCTCAGGTCAGCCTAAAACAAGCCAGAGCTCAGCCAGAGCTGGGCTTAGGGCTCAGCTCAGCTCAAACCAGGCCAGATCTCAGCCAACTGACCCTGAAACCCCTGGATTTGCTGTCAGTCCCTCTCCTTAAACCTTTCACTGGTTTGGGCTGGAGGCACCCTACAGATGTTGGGGTGTTTTATCCCAGATCCCAGAGATCCAAACCCTCCCCACTCCCATCTCTCCCTCAGGCAGCCCCTTCCTCAGCAGGAAAGGGATTGGGATGAACAATCCCATAAAACACCCCAGGAGAGCTGAACTGAACCTGGGCTGGGCTTAGGGCTCAGGATCAGCTTAAACCAGGCTAACTGATCCTAAAATTCTCATGCCTTGCATTTGCTGTCTCTCCTTGAATCATTCACAAATTCCCAGCGTGGTTTGGGATGGAGACACCCTAAAGATGTTGGGATTTTTTTATCCCAGATCTGCAGAGACCCAAACCCTTCCCATGCTCATTCCTCTCTCAGGACGGCCTCAGGCACCCCTTCCTCAGCAGGAAAGGGATTGGGATGAACAATCCCATAAAACATCCCAGGAGAGCCTGAAATGGCTGAACTTAACCTGGGCTGGGCTTAGGGCTCAGGATCAGCTCAAACCAGGCCAGACCTCGGTCAACTGACCCTAAAATCGCTGGATTTGCTGTCAGTCCTTCTCCTTAAATCTTTCACTGGTTTGGAATGGAGGCACCCTAAAGAACCTGGGATTTTGTCTGGTATCTGCAGAGACCCAAACCCTCCCCACTCCCATCTCTCCCTCGGGCAGCTCCTACCTCAGCAGGAAAGGGATTGGGATGAACAATCCCATAAAACATCCCAGGAAAGCCTGAAATGGCTGAACTTAACCTGGGCTGGGCTTAGGGCTCGGGATCAGCGTAAACCAGGCTAAGTAACTGCCCCTGATCCTAAAATTCTCATGCCTGGCATTTGCTGCTGGTGCCTCTCCCTGAATCATTCACAAATTCCCAGCGTGGTTTGCAATGGAGACACCATAAAAAAAATGGGATTTTTTTGTCCCAGATCTGCAGAGACCCAAACCCTTCCCATGCTCATTCCTCTCTCAGGACGACCTCAGGCTCCCCTTCCTCAGCAGGAAAGGGATTGGGATGAACAATCCCATAAAACATCCCAGGAGAGCCCGTCCTGCCCCGCCGCCGCCACCACGCCAAGGTCCAGCTCTCAATTAACCCCCGCCTGACCTTCCTTCACTTTCTTTCCCCCTGCTCTGCCCTTCCTGCCAAAGTTCAGCGTTTCCTGGAAAAGTCTCCGTGCCTGTTGGATGTTGTCCTTCGCCTTGGTTGCCGAGGGAAGGATTTGTGGGATTTACAGGTGCCTGGCCCCCTCTGGAAGCCCGTGACCGTGGGCTGACCCCCCGGTACAATATGTGAACTCCTGCCCTGCTGATAAGGCTGCCAGATAGGAGCAGGAGTTTGCAAATAATCCTTTGGGAATTTATAAGCAGCTCGGCCATAAAACCGAGGTGACTGGAAGGTCGATTTCACTAAAAATAATAAATATCTCAATGTTTATTCAACGTGGGCCTTTTTAACTGCGGGCCAAGCTCTGAGATAACGCTATTGTAAATGACAAATATTGGGAGTTTTGGGGAACTATTACATTATGATCCTTCCTCCTGACGCTCCCGGTGCTTTGCAGGATCTCTGACATTGTTCCACTGAGCTGAGCCTAAGAAAGCCAGGCCAGGAGTCAGGCCCAGGTCAGCAAAAGGGCAATTTGCTGCTCAGGGGATTTTTTTTTCCTCCTGCTCCCAGTCCCTAAAACCCTTTCCCTAGAGCTCTGCTGCGATTTCTGCTCGTTGTTCATTCCCATTCCTGTTTGTAGGAACGGGAACGGGGGCTGAACCTCTCCATGGAAAACCCGAGGCTGGAAAATCCTCTGGCACTGAATCCAGCCATGCCCAGCCCTGCCAGGGCCAGCCCTGCCCGTGTCCCCAATGGTCACATCCCCGGCATTGCTGGAAAACCCTTCCCATGGGGAGTTTTCCCAGTATCCCACCTAAACCTCCCCCGGCTGTCCCCTCTCAGCCCATCCCTTGTTTCTCCCGTCAGGGCCTTGTAGGGACACCTTGGGGACACCTTGTAGGGACTCCTTGCAGGGACAGTCTGAAGGGACACCTTGGAGGGACACGTTGTAGGGACAGCTTGTAGGGACACCTTGGAGGGACACTCTGGAGGGACAACCTTGCAGGGACACCTTGCAGGGACACCTTGAAGGGACAACCTCATAGGGACACATTGTAAGGACATCTTGTAGGGACACCTTGTAGGGACACCTCATAGGGACACCTTGGAGGGACAACCTTACAGGGACACCTCACAGGGACACCTCACAGGGACACCACCACCGGGCCCCCTGCACCATTCCCACCTCCAGAAGGAGACAGCCCCACCCTGATCCATCCCCTGGATCTGGCCATGGATCCGCTGCTTCCCCTGGCACATGTCTGAGGATCAATCCCCATTTCTGACTGAAAAGTGAAGCCCCAAGACAACAAACAAAAACCCCAGTGCAGAAACAAACCCGTTTCTGTCACATGAAGCAAAGCAATTCCATGTCTTGGCCATGAAATCCATGGAATGCGACCCTTTGGAATGTTCTGAAGTGCTCCATCCACCAGCAGCAGCTGCTGACCCTCCTCAGAGCACCTCTGTGGGCACTCACACCATCAAACCCATAATAAATCCATACTAAATCCAAGTTAAATCCATAATAAACTATATTAAACCCACATCAAACCCACTCCCTCGTGTTAAACTGAGGCAGCCCCTCCAATCGGATTCCCAATCCCATTTCCATGATCCACGTTCCTCCCTGAAGGTTCCCCCATAAAGTGGCACTTCCAGCCCCCTCGTAATTCCCAACAAACTCCTCTCCTCCTGGAGAGCTGGGATGCTCCTCCAACACAAACACTCCCATTCTGGGGAGGGAGGGGAATTTCTCATTCCAAGAAAATCTCACGGCAGCGTGACCAAATTATTATTAACCCTAATTATGAGCAGATGAACACAAAAATGTTTTATATGGACGGGGCTCCTGACAGCTCCTTTCCTTCAGCAAACTCGTGTGGATGGCTGGAGACTGGGAAACAATTCCCTGTCCAGGCTGGAAGGGAGGGAAGCTGGCAGCACAGAGCTCCTTTCATCTCCTGCCTGGGATTTGGGCTGCCCAACCACAAGGAAAGAGCCCCACGACAGCTCCCGGGCTCCAAAGGCTCTGGAAAAGGGATGCAGGTTCCTTGGAATGGCACAGCCAAGGCCTGGGTGCTGCTGGAAGCATCCCTGAAATCCAGAGTTGGAGGGGGAATTCTAAAAGTCCCTAAAAAGGGATGAGGCCCCACAGGTTCTGTGGATCAGGAGATTCAAGGCTCAGATGCATCCCCGAAATTAAAATTTGGAAGGTGAGCTCCAAAGGCCCTGGAGAAAGGATGAGACTCCACAAGTTCCTTGGAATGGCACAGTCAAGGTTCGGATGCATCCCCAAAATTAAAATTTGGAGGGTGAGCTCCAAAGGCCCTGGAGACAGGATGAGACTCCACAAGTTCTTTGAAATGGCAGATTCAGGGCTTGGATGCTCCTGGAAGCATCCCAAAAATTCCAAGTTGGAGGATGAGTTCCAAAGGTCCCTAGGATGCAATGAGGCTCCACTGGTTCTGTGGAATGACACACTCAAGGCTCAGGTGCATCCCCCAAAATTAAAGGATGGAGAGAGAGCTCCAAAGGGCCTGGAAAAGGGATGAGACTCCACAAGTTCTTTGAAATGGCAGATTCAGGGCTTGGATGCTCCTGGAAACATCCCAGAAATTCAGAGTTGGAGGATGGGGCTCCAAAGGTTCCTAAAAAGGGATGAGACTCCAGAGGTTCTGTGGATCAGGAGATTCAAGGCTTGGATGCATCCCTGAAATTAAAATTTGGTGGGTGAGCTCCAAAGGCCCTGGATAATGGAAGAAACTCCTTTGAAATGGCAGATTCAGGGCTTGGATGCTCCTGGAAGCATCCCAAAAATTCAGAGTTGGAGGATGAGTTCCAAAGGTCCCTAAAAAGGGATGAGGATCCAGAGGTTCTGTGGATCAGGAGATTCAAGGCTCAGATGCATCCCCAAAATTAAAATTTGAACGATGAGTTTCAAAGGCCCTGGAAAAAGGGATGAGGCTCCTCAGGTTCCTTGGAATGGCACAGTCAAGGATGCATCCCCAAAATTAAAATTTGGTGGGTGAGCTCCAAAGGCCCTGGATAATGGAAGAAACTCCTTTGAAATGGCAGATTCAGGGCTTGGATGCTCCTGGAAGCATCCCAAAAATTCAGAGTTGGAGGATGAGTTCCAAAGGTTCCTTATCAATTAATATTTTTAAAAAAACCAAGTGCTCAGAATTCCCAGCCTATGGAAACAGGAGCTCCCTGGGACAGCTCTAGATGCATTTTCCATTAAAAAATGAGCTCCTGGCACAACCTGTGGGAATTTTTCCCTCAGGAATCTCAGAGTGATCTGGGCAAGGGGTGGATTTGGGGAAGCCACTCCTGTCACACAGAGCTGGGAGGGCAGTGAAGATCTCCAAGGTGCAGGAAATGATCCATTCCTGAGGAATTCCTGCCCAAAATTCCACAATTTCCATGGAATAGTGGAATTACTGCAGCCAAAGAAGAATTCTCGGAGAAAACAGCATCAGAATCCAACCAATTCCTGCCCAGAACTCTCCCATTTCTCAGGGAATAATGGAATTGCTGCATCCAAAGGGGAATTCTTGGGGAAAACAGCATCAGAGTCGAAACAATTTCTCCCCCAAAACTCCTCCATTTGTATGGAATAACAAAGTTACTGAATCCAAGGAATTCTTGGAGAAAATGGTATCAGAAAATCCAACCAATTCCACCCCAAAATTCTCCCATTCCCACTGAATAATTCATTTTCCTTGGAGTAAAAAGCACCAGAATCCAACCAATTCCACCCCAAAATTCTCCCATTCCCACAGTATAACAAAATTATTGCATCTAAAGAGGAATTCTTGGAGGATACACCATAAAAACCCAACCAATTCCACCCCAAAATTCTCCCATTTGATGGAATAATGAAGTTACAGAATCCAAAGAATTCGTGGAGGAAATGGAATCCAACAAATTCCTTCTCAATATTCTCCTATTCCCACAGAATAATTCATTTTCCTTGGAGTAAACAGCACCAGAATCCAACCAATTCCTGCCCAAAAATCTCCCATTTCAATAGAATTACAAAGTTTGTGAATCCAAAGAATTCTTGGGAGAAAACAGCACCAGAATCCAAACAATTCCTGGCCAAAACTCTTTCATTTTCAAGGAATAACAGAATGACTGCATGCAAAGAAAAATTTTTGGAGAAAACAATGTCAGAATCCAAACTCCCCCAATTCCTGCCCCAAAATTCTCCCATTTCCATGAAATAATGAAGTTACAGAATCCAAAGAATTCTTGGAGAAAATGGGATCCAACCAATTCCATCCCAAAATTCTCCCATTCCCACTGAATAATTCATTTTCCTTGGAGTAAAAAGCATCAGAATCCAACCAATTCCTGCCCAAAATTCTCCCATTTCCATGAAATAATGAAGTTACAGAATCCAAATAATATTGAAAGAAAACAACACCAGAATCCAACCAATTCCTTCCCAAAACTCCCCCATTTCCATGGAATAAAAAAACCCAATAAAATAATAACTAATAAAAAATAATAATAAAAAATTCCTGCATCCAAAGAGGAATTCTTGGAGGAAAATCAAACAACTAGGAAATATAAACATTAAAAATTTAGGATTTGGGACAGTCAGAGAAAATTCCCTTTGCAGGGAAAGGAAAATTTTTCCCTCCCCAGGGCAGGAAAATCTTGGATTCACTCACCAGGACGGAGTAGATGTGGAGGCATCGATAGACTGGGGAGAAATCCACCAAATCCTGGGCTCCAGGCACCTGAAACAGGGAGAAAATCCATGAAAAACGAGGGAAACTCACCCAAATTCCATGGATAACGAAGTAAAAATGCGAAAAATTGAATTTTGGGTGAGTGGAGCACTAAAATATCACAGACAGACAAGCAAAATCCCCAAAAAATCACATTTAAATGCATTTGTCACTCCAGAAAAATCACATTTAGGTGATTACTCTAAAAAAATCGAATTTAAATCAGTGTTAATTCCAAAAAATCCCATCCAGGTGAGTGCAACTCACAGAAATGTCATTTATAAATAAATAGAACTGAAAAAAAAATTAAATATAGGGGAGTGGAATTCTAAATTCTAAATATCACAGACAGACCAATGAAATCCTAAAAAAAATCATATTTAAATATGTTTGTGGCTCCAGAAAATCCCATTTAGGTGATTTGGAAATCAAACACATAAATGGGGTGAGTTAAACTCTAAAAATCAAATTTAAATCCGTGTAACTCTAAAAAGTCCCATCCATGTGAGTGCAACTCAAAGAAATTTCATTTATAAATAAATAGAACTGCAAAAGAAATTTAAATATAGGGGAGTGGAATTTTAAAATATCACAGACAGATCAGTGAAATCCTAAATAAATCATATTTAAATATGTTTGTCACTCCAGAAAATCACATTTAGGTGATTTGGAAATCAAACACCTAAATGTGGTGAGTGAAACTCTTAAAAAAATCAAATTTAAATCCGTGTAACTCTAAAAAGTCCCATCCATGTGAGTGCAACTCAAAGAAATTTCATTTATAAATAAATAGAATTGAAAAAAAAATTAAACACAGGGGACTGGAATTCTGAAATGTCACAAAGAGACAACTGAAATCCTAACTAAATCATATTTAGGTGAATGTCACTGTAAAAAATCAAATTTTAGGGGAGTGTAGCTCTAAAAAATTTAAATTTAAATAAGTGTCAGTTCAAAAATCCCATCTATGTGAGTGTAACTCATAAAAATTCCATGGATAAATGAGGATGACTGAAAAAAATTTAAATATGGGTAAGTGAAAAACTAAAATATCACATGGAGAGGAGGGAAATCTTAAAAAAATATCAAATATAAATTAATGTCACTCTAAAAAAAATCACACTGGGTAAATGAAACTATTAAAAATCATACAAATTGTACTTTTTAAATATAAGTGATACAAAATTATAATTTATTCAAATATTTTATCACCAATTATATAAATTGGTGTCGCTCCAAAATGCCAATTATGGGTGAGTGTAGCTCTAAAAACTCAAATATAACAAAATTCTACTCTAAATAATGACATTTAGGTGATTAAAAAAATCATAATTTAATTAAAGCCACTCTAAAAAATCATATTTGGTGAATGAAATTGTAAAAAAATCACATCTAAATCAGTATAACTCCAAAAAAAATCACTTTAAGGTGAGTGTAGATCTAAAAAATTCAAATCTGAATACATTCTGCTCTAAAAAAAAACTTTTAGGTGAATATAACTGTAAAAAAATCAGATATAACTAAATTCCACTCTAAAAAAATCATATTTAGGTGAATGAAATTATTTTTAAAAATCACAACTAAATCAGTGTAACTTCAAAAATCAATTTTAGGTGAATGTAGATCTAAAAAAATCAAATATTAAAAAAGTTTGACTCCAAAAATCCACTTTTAAGTGAGTGTAACTCTAAAAAATTCAAATGTAACTAAATTCCACTCTAAAAAAAAAACTTTTAGGTGAATATAACTCTAAAAAAATCAGATATAACTAAATTCCACTCTAAAAAAATCAAATTTAGGTGAACATAGCTCTTAAAAATTTAAATATAACTCACTTCAACATTAAAAAAAATCACATTTAGGCAAATGAAACTACTAAAAATAATCACATATAAATCAGAGCAGATCCAAAAATTCACTTTTAGGTGAGTGTAACTCTAAAAAATTCAAATGTAACTAAATTCCACTTAAAAAAAATCACATTTAGGTGACTATAACTCTAAAAAAAACACATTTAAATAAATTTATCACTCCAAAATATCATTTCTAGGTGAGAGAAACTCCAACATCAGCAGGTTGAAGGTGAGGCCAAGATTCCAGGTGTGGAAAAATCCACTGAATTCCTGGGATATCCTCCCAATATTCTGATTTTTTGGGGTTTGACAGCAGGAAAATCCTTTAAAGTTGGTTCTGCTCCACTGAAATCCCAATGAGTGCTCAGAGCCACAGGACCCAGGGGATCCTGGATCCATCCCTGATGCTCCTTGTGCAACAAAAAATGGGAAAAATGGGAAAAGAGGGGAAAATCCCAGCTCATTCTTTGGATTTCTCCTTGGATTTGCTGGAGAGCTCCATTTGGGATCGATTTTTTCCCATTTTTTTCCCCTCGGGATGAGGAGGGGGATTTGGGGTGGGTGGGATCAGAGGGGGATTTGTGCTCTGTGTCCTTTGGGGGTGTTCCCTTCCTGTGACACCCCAAATCCCTGGAAAAGGGAGGGAAAGGGGAAAAGGGAAAAAGGGAAAAAGGGGAAAGGGAAAAAGGGAAAGGGAAAGGGAAAGGGAAAGGGAAAGGGAAAGGGAAAGGGAAAGGGAAAGGGAAAGGGAAAGGGAAAGGGAAAGGGAAAGGGAAAGGGAAAGGGAAAGGGAAAGGGAAAGGGAAAGGGAAAGGGAGGGGCCCAGGGATGGAGAGAGTTTGGAATGTCGGGATTGTCCCGGCCCTAAGGAGCTGCCAGAGAGGGGGGATGGAGAAAAAGGGGAGCTCAGGGGGGTCCCAACCCCAAAGAGCCCAGGAAGGGTCCTGGAGACTCCTCAGCAGGAATGGGAAAACTTGGAATAAAATGGCACCGGAATCCAACCAATTCCTGCCCAAAATTCTCCTATTCCCACAAAATAGTTCATTTTCCTTGGAATAAAATGGCACCAGAATCCAACCAATTCCTGCCCAAATTCTCCCATTCCCACAGAATAATTCATTTTCCTTGGAAGAAAACAGCACCAGAATCCAACCAATTCCACCCCAAAATTCTCCCATTTGATGGAATAATCAAGTTACGGAATCCAAAGAATTCTTGGAAGAAAACAGCACCGGAATCCAAACAATTCCTGCCCCAAAATTCTCCCATTCCCACAGAATAATTCATTTTCCTTGGAAGAAAACAGCACCAGAATCCAACCAATTCCTGCCTAAAATTCTCCCATTTCAATAGAATTATAAAGTTAATGAATCCAAAGAATTCTTGGAAGAAAATAACATTAGAATCCAACCAATTCCTGCCCAAAACTCTCCCATTTCCAAGGAATGGGGGATCAGCTCCTGTGGGAGGTGGGAATGGAGCTGGGGAAGGATCCCAGGATGGGAGGAACCTCAGTCCTGGCTGCTGCAGAGCGCCCTGGCAGAAGCTGGAATGGGGGATTCCAGAATCCCAGACTGGTTTGGGATGGGAGGGATCCTATGGAGGGACCCTGAGGGGATCCAGGATGGGATCCCCACCCCTGTCCCTCCAGCTCCTGCCTCTGGAGCTGTCCTTGGAGCAGCCTGGGATGGTGGCAGTGTCCCTGTGCATGGCAGGGCTGGAATGGGATTTTGTGGGATAAACTCCTCTGGGAGATGGAACTGGAGCTCAGGAATCTCCTCCATGCAAGGAAAATCAGATCTCAGCACTGCAGAGGGTCCTGGCTGGAGCTGCAATGAGGAATCCCAGAATCCCAGACTGGTTTGGGATGGGAGGGAGCCTGAACCCCGTCCCATTCCAGCCCTGCCATGCACAGGGACACTGCCACCATCCCGGGAGCTGGAGGGGCAGAGCTGGGAATCCCACCCTGGATCCCAAATCCTGGATCACCTCAGGATGGGCTTCAATCCCAAAGCATTCCAGGATTCCCTGATCCCAGCTGAACCCAGCACAAGGGCTCTGAACAAGGCTCATCCCTCTCACAAACAACTTTTCCTTTCCCTTTCCCTTCCACTGAGCTCATCCCAATTTCCTCCTTCCCGCCCAGTTCCTTCCCATTCCCAGCCTCCCAAATTCTCTGAGCAGCTCCCAAAGCCCCAGCTCAGCTCCTCAGGACTCCTCAGCTCTCCCCTCCCTTTATCCCTCCAGAATCAGGAGCCATCCTGATGGTGAAACATCCAACAGTGAAACCCTATTAGATGGAAACATCCCAGAAATCCTTGGAAAAAGCCCTGGAGATCCCTGGGCAGGGCAGCTCCTGCCCACCCACCAGGGGTTTGCAGGGAGGAGGGATCTCTCCTCCCTCCACACCCTCTTTAAAGCAGGCAGCGTTTTCCAGGGAATTTCAATCTGGGATCAAAGGGTTTTGCTCTGCTCAGATCCAGGACTCCAACTGGAACGAGCTCCACGGAGAAATTTTCTGATAAAGGCTGAGAAAATCGGGATTCGGCCAAAAAAAAGTTTGATTCCCCCAGAGAAATTTGTTCAAAGCAACAATTCCAGGCTCTGATTTTCTGGAAGAACTTCCAAGCCCACACACAGGCTCAGGAAAAATCATCTGGATCACCCTGCACAGCTCCCATCTCCACAGAATTCCTGATCCAGGAACTGCAGGACCAGGCAGGGATGGTCAAGTCCCTTCCACGGGGAGGTTTGTTGGGAATAAAGACAAATCCCCAAACTGTGCTGGGGTTTTATGCAGGGGATGGATATTACATTAAAATTATTTTCTAATTATAATATATATATATTTTATAATTATGCACTGTTACCTCTTCCTCCTCATCCTCATCCTCCACATCCAGGATCCCGGAATCCTGCTCTGACATGGGGCTGGTGTTCTTCACCTCCAGCTCGGAGCTGGCACTGAATTCCTTCTTGGATTTCTTCCCCCCAGTAATCCTGGGCTGCTGGGACACGATGTTGTCCAGGTTTCTCTGCTGCTGTGCCTAGGAGAAAACACAGATTTATTTGGGATTTCACTTGGATTTCAGGCCTGGAAGGGGACAAAGGGGGCTGGAACAAGCTGTAAAAGGTGCTGGAGGAGAAGGCGCTGGGATGGGGGTGGTGGGAAGTTATTCCAGGGATTTTGGGGTTGTCTGGCAGCCCAGGTCATGCTGTGCCCTCCTGGAAAAATTCCCTGTTTTTCCTTTGATATGGAGCACAATACTCCACAGGAAAATGGCTCAGCCCCAGTTGGTGAGGAGCTGATCAAGTTCAAACCAGAGGACATGGAATGGGAAGAGCACGGACACACAAGGGGGTCCAGGGCCACATCCCAGCCAAAAGCAGGGAAAAAAGCCAATCCCATGGGTTTGTGTGCTGGTGTAACTGGAAAATAAACACTGGGAACACCTGGAATTTATACAGATTTAGACACAGGTTTAGAGGATTCCTCCCCTTATTTTGCTGCGGATTTTTTATGTATCAGAAGAAAAGTGTGGGAATCACGGAATCACGGACAGGATCTTAAGGATCCTCTCATTCCATGGAAAAGGACATTTTCACCAAGCCCAGGGAGCTCCTGGACACCCTGGAATCCCAGGATTCTCTGAGGTGGCAAAAGGGGCCCATCCCCTTCCATGCGGGAATGTGACAGATTCAGAAATGCAGATCCAGAAATCCCTGGATTTCGAGGGAAGCAGGAAAAGCATCAAACCTGTTAGAGATTCAGCAGTCAGCGACACCAAGGGAGAATTAAAACATTAATTACTGTTAAAAATCCCTAATTATTAATTAATTTTGCTACCTGAACTGCAGAGAGCACGAAGCTTTATCTGTGTGCAAGCCTCCCAAATTATTTCCTTTTCAACACTCGGAAGTTTTAACTTTCCCCCAAAAATAATTTGGGAGCAGCTTTGATTTTTGCCAGCCTCAAAATCCCTTTGGAATCTCTTTTTGGGAAGCAAAACCCCACCAGGGGCCGAGCACTGGAGTAATTCCTGCATCTGGGGAATACTGAAATCCAAGTATTAGCATGAAGATCTCATTCCCTGGAAAATCTAGGCATGGATATCCCATTCCTTGGAAATTCCACCTCAAAGTGCTCCTCACCCCGAGCACACACAATCAGCCATGAATTAATTAACGAGCTGGGTAATTAATAACAAAATTCAGAGTACAAAGGTGCCCCTGGAGGTGGACCCGGAGTGAATCCTTGGATGGGGATGTGTTATCCCTGTGGGATGTGTTATCCCTGTGGGATGTGCTATCCCTGTGGGATGTGCTATCCCTGTGGGATGTGCTATCCTTGTGGGATGTGCTATCCCACAGCACAACCTTGACCTCTAGTGGTTGGAAAGCAGGAGTAGCCTTGGAGTTTATTTACTCCAAGTGCTCCTCCCAGCTGAGCCAGGGGACTCCCAACCCATCCCTTCAAAACCCCTTTTCAGGGATGAATCCCAACAATGGGAATTCTTTAAACAAAACCCAGAGGGAAAGGTCTGGGCGGACACAGGACCCAGCTCTGCTCCCGGTGTCGGGACACGAGGCCGATGGGGAAAAAGGGCATTTCTGGCACTGGAGCTCTGGGACTTCAGAGGCAGCACTCCATAGAAAGGCCTTGCAACATCCCATAAAGGGAATTAGGACTTCAAAAAGGGGCAGGAACGTTTGGTCCCTCAGAAGAGAACACAACAAAGGGTCGGTCCCACCCTCGGGCCCGCCCAGCGCAGCCTTCATTTCCCAACCAGACCTAATGAAGTTATAACCCTGAATCCGCTGGAAATTCCCCCAAAAGCAAGCCCAGCACGCTCATTAAACCCTCCAGTTTATGTAATCCCTCTCCTTCTGCAGAGGGGAGAATCAAAGAGTGGGAAAGGAGAAGTTTTGGATGAAGCCCCGAGCTGGACACGGATCATTAGGCAGGGCGGAGCGCACAGGCGGTCATGGGAGAGGGAAATCTGGGATAAGGGATGGAGGACGCTGCTGCCAGCCCTGGACTCCTCTGTTTTGGCATCAGACACGTGGGATTTCAGGCTGGATGTGGAATTGGTGTCACCAAGGATCTGTGGAAAGGTTCCCTGAGAATTCCCAGCCTTGGTGCCACCTCTTTTCCAACAGGGAACCCTAACCCTAACCCTAACCCTAACCCTGACCCCAACCCTGATCTTCCCTCATCCAGCTCTGCTGTGGAGCACAGCAGGGCATGGCCAGGTGTCAATATTGATAAGATCCAAACCAAATACTGATAAGAATTCATAACTTCCACTTGTTTAGAAATCAAGGAAATCTGTCCCTCCGGCATCGCTCCAGGACAAGGAGCCTCACAAGGAATTTACTTCCCCACGCTTTGATTTTGCACTTTTCATGCAAATAAACTGATTTATCAAGAGAAGAATTTTGATCTGGATTAAAGTTCAAGCACCAGCTGGGAAAATCACAGAATCCAGGAATGGTTTGGGTTAGAAGGGACCATAAAGTTGATCCCATTCCATGCCCAGGGTGCTCCCAGCCCCGTGTCCAGCCTGGCCTTGGGCACTGCAAGGATCCAGGGGCAGCCACAGCTGCTCTGGGCACCCTGTGCCAGGGCCTGCCCACCCTCAGAATGAAAAAAAAAAGGAAAAAAATGGAATGTCCCAACTCCTAGATATCCTAAAAAGCAGCCAGAGGATGCTCCTGATGGCACTAAAGGTTTCCAGCCCACCAGGAGCAATTTGGCCCTTGAGGAATCTTCACCTTTCAGGATTTTTGTGGGGGGAATTTTGAATTGGATGAGATTTTCCAGGGATTTCTGCCAGAACAGCCTCACACTCGGTCAGTGCAGGTTTGTTCTCTTCCCCTTCTGGGAACACCGGAGCCAAATCCCCACCTGTGATGGCACATCCTGAAAAAACTCCCTCAAGTTTGCAAACAGCAACTCCAATTCCCCACCCTCACAACCAAACCCACCCAACCGAGGCAGAGTTGAGATTTTTGGAGTTGGGTTTTTCATGGTTGGGGTTTTCAAAGCAACTCAACTCCTCAAGATCGAGTGACCCCGGCCACAAACCTGCACCCAACACCGTGGAGTGATTCCCAGTGCCATGGAGTCATTCCTAATGCCATGGGCTCATTCCCAGTGCCATGGAGTCATTCCCAGTGCCATGGAGTCATTCCCAATGCCATGGAGTCATTCCTAACGCCATACAGTCATTCCCAGTGCCATGGAATCATTCCCACTTCCATGGGAACATTCCCAATGCCATGGGATCATTCCCAATACCATGAAGACATTCCCAATGCCATGGAGACATTCCCAGTGCCATGGAATCATTCCCACTGCCATGGAGTCATTCCCACTGCCATGGAGTCATTTCCCAATGCCATGGGCTCATTCCCAGTGCCATGGGCTTAGTCCCAGTGCCACGGGATCATTCCCAGTGCCATGGGCTCATTCCCAGTGCCACGGGATCATTCCCAGTGCCATGGGCTCATTCCCAGTGCCATGGGCTCATTCCCAGTGCCATGGGTTCAATCCCACTGCCATGGGTTCATTCCCAGTGCCATGGGATCATTCCCAGTGCCATGGGCTCATTCCCAGTGCCATGGGCTCAGTCCCAGTGCCACGGGATCATTCCCAGTGCCATGGGATCATTCCCAGAGCAGGCCAGGGCCTCCTCCAGGCTCTGCCTCCAGAGCCACCCTACGGAAAAGTTGTTTCCCCCTCTCCAGGAGGAAGGGGCTCCTTTAAAACTCCAACTTTGTTATTTTTATACCTTCACCTTGTTTTCCGCACCCGTTCTCAAACACTTGAGCCTCCCCTCACCTCCCCTCACCTCCACCCACCAACATTTACTTTTGAGCAGGATCTAATTAGGATTTTCCTGATGGGACACGAGATAAGGCCCGGGCAGCAGGGGCTGGTGATTTAAAGGCAGCGATGATTTAAAGGCTGGCTTGGGTAGTTTTGATTAGTTCCTGCTGTGATGGCTTCACAGACCCCTCTAATGGGCTGAGACACCGAATTTTCAAACATCATTTCTAGGAATGGGATACATATTCCTTAAACAATCTTAAGGAAAAAAAGAAGGGGGAGAGAAAAAAAAAAAAAAGCGGCAAAGCAGACTGGCTACGGGGGTAGGAAAAAAAAAAAAGAACATTAATAAAAAATGACAGTAGGGCTGGAGCCGTGCCAGAGAGTCATTCCAAAGTTATAAAATCCCCCTGGGATCAGATAAAAGCAGGGATTATTATTGCAAGGTGTAAACTCAGCACACGGCCGCAGCTCCTGCTTTGAGTTTGTCTGGACGAGGAGGGGCTGGGCCTCTCCTGCTCCTGGTGCTAACTCGTTATCAGGGCAGACAATTTGTTGGAGGTTTGGCTGACAAAGCTCTCCCTGGGCTCAGGAAACCAGGCCCAACAATGGGAGGGATTTTTTTGAACTCCCTTCCAGGCCGGGAAACAAAAGGATTTGGAAGTGCAGCCCTGGACGGGGTTGTTCCCCCCGGTGCCCCGCAAAGACTCAGCCTCAAATTCCCACCCCTCATTCCCTAAAATGTCTCTTCCACCTCAGCCCATCCAGGGCTAAAATCCACCTCGGGTCTGGTAGTCCTAAAGATCAGTTTTCCTCAAATCCAGGTTTTTGGCATCGAGTATGTGATGAGGAAAATGCAATTCCCCCTTTGCTCTGCTCTCACCCCATGATTTACCCTCAGCCCCTGCTCCTGCTCCTTTTCCCAGCCTGGATTTATTCCAGGCCTAATTCCACAGATTTTACAGTTCAGTATTCCCTGGCCAGGACAAGGGCACTGCTGTGGCAGCAGAACCCCACAGGATTCCCAACAATTCCTGCTTGTGCTGCCCTGGATCCCTGGAAGTGCCCAAGGCCAGGTTGGACACTGGGGCTTGGAACAGCCTGGGATAGGGGAAGGTGTTGGGGTTGGAATGAGATGGGATTTGAGATCCTCCCCAACACAAACCATCCCAGGGTTCTGGAGCTAGGCTGGGAGAGCTGGGAATGTTCCCCTGGAGAAGGAAAAAATCCAGGGAATACTCAAAGGAGCTCCAGGAGAGCTGCAGAGGGACTGGGGACAAGGGATGGAGGGACAGGACACAGGGAATGGCTCCCACTGGGAAAGGGGAGATTGGGCTGGGATCTTGTGCAGGAATTGCTGCCTGGGAGGGTGGGGAGGGGCTGGGCTGGAATTCCCAGATTTGCTGTGGCTGCCCCTGGATCCCTGGCAGTGCCCAAGGCCAGGCTGGATCCACCTGGGACAATGGGAGATGTCCCTGCCATGGAATATGGGACAGAGTTAAACCCATGGGATGAGCTCAGCCCCATTTCCATCCTCAGAGTTCACTCAGTAACTGAATTAATTCAGATTTTTATACTAAACCGATCAAACCTCAGCTGTTTTGGGGGGAGGCTGCTCAGCCCAGCACTGGGAGAAGGGAATGATCCAGACTCTCCCTTCCAAGGAGAAATTTATCACACAAGGCTTGATAAAAAGCCTTGGGCAACCACAGCCTCCGGGTCAGCTGTGCAAAAAAAAAAGACTTTTTAAGGAGCCCTTTATGGCCAAAGTGTTGATTTACACTTCTGTGGGATCCAGATCTGTGGGCAGCTTCAAAGGGAGCTCAGCCCTGCGATTACAAAGTTTATTTATCACATTTACACACGGCGGAGGAGCCGAGACGGAGCTCGGGGGATGGAGAAGCAGGAGGAGGAGGAGGAGGAGGACGGGTGTTCCACAGGGAATTTCAAACACATGAAAGTCCTTGGCCCGACAGCTCCACAGCTCTGCTCCAGCAGCCCCAGCTCCTGGGCAGATAAATTTATTTTTACAATTTATCTGAGCTGAGATTCTTTGATCCGCTTCTACCAACGACTCCAAATTCCTTTTCCAGCTGGGAGCACCCCTGGGTGAATCCCCCAGCCTGGGGCTGGTTTAGCTGTGCCCGAGGGGGCTCCTCTCTCCCCTGGGACACAAAACTCCCCTGGAAACTCCCACAGGAATTTAACCCCTCCTCACTCCTAACTGGGACCCAACCAAAGCCCTGATTAAGAGGGAGCAGCAGAGGGATCCCAACCAAACCTGGTCACAGGTGAGAGGGTCTGGAATGAGTCAGGAGCTCCCAAGCGTGCAGGGCCAGGCTTTGGGAGCTCTCCCAGGAATTGGGATTGTTTTCCAAGCCAGGCTTTGTTCCAGCAGGCTCCCTGACAAGCAAGGCATGGCACAAGGAAAAGGCTTTGGGGTTGGGTTTTTTTTTTTTCCAGTGAAACTGTTAAAAAGGAGAAATCCGGGCAAAAGGCTTTGTTTCCTCAGGAAAAGAAACAGAGGCAAAGGGAATGAAGCTGGAGAGGAGAGGGGGGAGTTAAAGGGACAAATTCAAACTTTGATTTAAGGACATTCTACCAGAGAAATGTGGAATTATAGAAGTGGGCAGTTCATGGAATCACAGAGCAGTTTGGGTGGGAAATGCTCATCCCATTCCAGCCTTTCCACGGGCAGGGACACCTTCCACTATCCCAGGCTGCTCCAAGCCTTTCCCTGCCCTTCCTGGGGCTTGGTGCTCCCCCAGTGCAGCTCTGGGGCTTGGAGAGAGCCTGGAGCACCAGGAAAGCTCCTCCTCAATCCAAGGGCACTCAGGGAAACTCCAGCCCCCAGCATGGGAATATTCCCAGCTCCAGGAGCTTCTCAAACCCCCTGGGGACTCTCCAGGTGCTGTCCCCACCTCTGTCCTTGCCATGGGAAGGTGGGACCCTCACCCCTCTGGATATTCAGGATAAAAGCAGCCATGGATTAGATCTCACTGAAGGGGGAAGGTGCTGGGCTGGCCTTTCCAGGCTTTGATCCAGGGGGAATTATGGAAAACCATCTGGAAAACCATGCCCCTGCCCAAGCTCCAACAGCACACAGGGCCCTCACTCCAGCCACGAGTCTGAACTCCCTGATTCCAGCATTTCCCAGGGGTTTTCCTCCCCTTTTCCCACCTCACCAGCAGGGAAGTGCAGCCACTGGAAGCACTGCTTTCCTGAGGAGCTGCCTGCCTGTTATCCCTGTTATCCCTGATTTCCATGGCAGGAACAAATCTCGGAGCTGCTCCCTCAGCCACGGAGCAGACAGGGATTGGCACCCATGGGTGCTCCACTTTTCCTGCACCCTCCCAAAGCTCCCCAGGGGGTTACCCCGGCCTGGCTGGGATGGGATCCTTTATCCCGATGTCCCTGGCAGTTCCCAAAGGCTGCTCCACACCCCCGCCCTGGCCTCTGGCATTGGAGATAAGGTTCCTTTCAAGATTCTGCTTTTGTTTCCATTTATCAGCCTGGGCTGGGGTTTTGAAGGATTCCCAGGGACTGGCCATGGTCACAGCACCTCCCTGGGATGGTCCCAAATCTCCTGGAACACACAGGAAAATCCCAGGAAAAGCCCAGTGGTCAACCCTGGACAAAACAGGATTTTGGATTTTCCACAGGACAGACTGAAGGTCTTTGAAAGAGATCTGGGAAGAGCTCCAGAGATCCTTTGGATCCCTCTCACATCCCAGATCTGCAGCCAGAATCTCCTCGAATGGTCCCGAATCTCCTGGAACACACAGGACTCGGTAAATCCCAGGAAAAGCCCAGTGTGGTCAAACCAGGACAAAACAGGATTCTGGGTTTTCCACAGAACAGCCTGAAAGTCTTTGAAAGAGATCTGGGAAGAGCTCCAGAGATCCTTTGGATCCCTCTCAGATCCCAGAC
This sequence comes from Cisticola juncidis, assembly GCA_013400215.1. Classification (NCBI taxonomy): domain Eukaryota; kingdom Metazoa; phylum Chordata; class Aves; order Passeriformes; family Cisticolidae; genus Cisticola; species Cisticola juncidis. The sequence goes on from VXBR01001084.1 coordinate 60,611, forward strand.
CTGCAGCCAGAATCTCCCCAACCATTCCACAGGATCCTGCCAGGACCCATTCCATGGCAGGGATCTGGGAATAGGGCCAGTGACAGGGGACAGAGATGGGATCTGGAATGTTCTGGGAAGAGCCTGCTGGGCTCAGGCTGTCATGAACCCCCCATGCTCCTGTTTTCCATGGCACAGGAATGTTTTTCCAGGGATTGGCCATGGCTGCTCCCCTGAAGTGCCGTGAGCTTCTGAGCTCTGGACCAAAGTTAAATCCTCATGGAATGTCTTGGGTTGGAAAGAAACCTCAAAAACCAACGAGTTCCACCTCCCACTGTTCCAGGTGGATCCAACCTGGCCTTGGGCACTGCCAGGGATCCAGGGGCAACCCCAGCAAANCTGAACTCCCTGAGGTTCTGTCCCAGCTCTCTGGAGTGACCACCCAGCCCAGCCCTCACCCCCTCGTGTCCATCTGTCCATCTGTCCATCTGTCATTCCCTGTCTGCCTGGTCTGGGATGAGCTAAATTCTGGGCACAGACCCCACTGGATCATATCAGCCCTTTTTCCCTTTTCCATCAGAACTTTGGGAGCAATCTGGGCAAGGATCACAGTGGAAGGCTGAACCCTAAAACCCACAGAACCCCAAAGAGCCCCCAGGCACATCCCAGGAGCAGCAGCACCTCCATCTTCAGGAGATTTTAAAAACATGTTTTCAAAAAAAAAAA
>VXBR01001084.1:78515-91909 GCA_013400215.1 Cisticola juncidis
AGGCTGGGAGAGCTGGGAATGTTCCCCTGGAGAAGGGAAAAATCCAGGGAATCCTCAGAGTCCCTGAAGGGGCTCCAGGAGAGCTGCAGAGGGACTGGGGACAAGGGATGCAGGGACAGGACACAGGGAATGGCTCCCACTGGGAAAGGGGAGATTGGGCTGGGATCTTGTGCAGGAATTGCTGCCTGGGAGGGTGGGGAGGGGCTGGGCTGGAATTCCCAGCTTTGCTGTGGCTGTCCCTGGATCCCTGGGAATGTCCAAGGCCAGGTTGGACACTGGGGCTTGGATCCGCCTGGGATGGTGGGAGCTGTCCCTGCCATGGCAGGGGTGGAATGGGATGAACTTTAAGGTCCCTTCCATCCCAAACCATTCCATGATCCTGTGAAATGCCAGAGTTTCAGGGTCCAGAGATGAGAAAATTGTCACTGTTACCCCCTGAGCAAACCCAGAGCTCAGAACTGACCCCGCTGGGCCCTGGCTGGGCTCAGTGTGCTGAACTCTCAGATTTTGTGAACACTGAAATCTTCTCACTTAAAGTGAGTTTTCCTGTAAAAATTCTTGTGCTTTTCAAGCTGCCCAAACACCTCGGTCTGGAGCGAGAACAGACAGAGAGCCCTTAACCCTGGAAATGGTTTGGTGAGGAAAAAATGTAAATACAGAGAGGAACAAAAAGTGAAAACTCAGCGAGGGGCACCGAGGCCACGTCCCATCCCTCATGGCCCAGCTGATACCAGCTGTGGGATCATTCCCAAAACAAATCCATGCCCAAGACAACCAAAAATCCCTTTCTGACTCAGCCAAGGCCGGGTGTCCAAGGCCACCCTCTCCTCTCCCCCAGGGTCAGGCTCCTGGTGAGTCACAGCTCGATTCCCTTTCCCATCAGGCGCTCCAAGGATTTCCAAGTTCCACCAGGATCCATAAACACGTCCTGCCCCATCCAGGAGAACATTGAACTTGGCGGTGCCGCAGCCGTGGCTGCCAGTCAAGAAAAATCCTCTCTGGAAGAGGCAGAAACGTCTCCCAGGAGTGAAAGGAAGGAGGGCTGGAAAATGGGCACCTCCCCTGAGTGCAGCCACCCCTGTCACAAACAAAACATCCATAAAAAGCCGGTGATTATTCCCTGTTTCATTAACGGCTCGTTAAAAGCGCCCGAGCTCCCAGCTTGGCACAGGGAGGCACCCGGGGATTAGCAGCTCACCCAGGGCCACACAGGAGGAGTTATCAGAGCCCAGATCACAGCTCCAGAACCCTGAGCTGGAGCTCAGCCTCCCTTCCCTCCCAGCTCAATTCGGTCTTTGCCACAAGAAGAAAAACAAGGCGGGATCTGTGTTCCCGTGTGGAGCTTTGAGATCGTGGGCTCAGGTTTGGATCCTAAAGGATGAGAGCAGGAGCTGGCACTGATCAATGCCCACCTCGAGCTCAGGGTGGGATCAGGGTGCTCAGGTAATCCTGGATCCCAAAGGACACAGAGCAGGAGCTGGCACTGGTTAATGCCCACCTCGAGCTCAGGGGTGGGATCACAGCACTCAGGTAATCCTGGATCCCACAGGATGAGAGCAGGTTAATTGTAGACTGATGAATTCCCACCTCGAGCTCAGGGGTGGGATCATGGTGCTCAGGGAGTCCTGGATCCCAAAGGATGAGAGCAGGAGCTGGCACTGATTAATGCCCACCTCGAGGTCAGGGCTGTGGCTGGAACTTGGAGCTTTTAGGGAAAGTGACTCATTGGGACTGTGAAGGTTTTCCAGGGATGATGCAGTGGCCACCACAAGCCCGCAGGGATCATCCCTGGAGGTCTTTATCCACTCCCAAACCACGGCCCAGCTTTGACCTTCAGCTCCTCAGTCCCTGCTGCTTATTTTAAACAGTGGCTACAATCAATGTTCTCTAAACACAAATCAAACCCTCCTTCTTCGGCAAATCAAACAAATGAAATCCCTCAAGCCTCACAAAATTCTGTGTCCAACACTGACAAAGATTCCAATTTACCATATAAATATAAAATCATAAAATTCTGTGATCATAATGGTCACAAAAATCAGATTAAGTCCCACCTTTGTCCAACACCAGCAAGGACAACCCCTGCACAAACCCCAGGGCTCAGAGGTGAAGGGTTCTGCTGCCTGAAGCTCTGCAGGTGGAACCAAACCAACCCCTGCCATGAGGACATTCCAGAGGGATTGCTCAGGACGTGGCTCCCTTGGAATTCTCTGCCTGAACTGCTCCATTCCACACCCTGCAAGGTGGAGCTGCTCAGGGGGAAAGGGCAAAGGAGGAAGCAAAAATTGCATTTAGAAGATGCCACTCCCTGCAAGGAAAAGCAGGAAAACAGAAAAGGAAAGAGAGGAAAACAGGTTCCTCTGTTCCTGCATGGATTTTGGCCATAAGAAAATCCATTTATTTAGGACATCCTAAAGAAATTTGAGCTCATTTCACATCCTAAACTTATTTAACTCCATCCTATCCAGACACTCTCTGAGGTGTCTCCAAAGGATCCTGGCAGAGGTTTCCCAGAGCAGCTGTGGCTGCCCCTGGATCCCTGGGAATATCCAGGTTGGACATTGGGACTTGGAGCTCCTGGGATAGAGGGAGGTGTCCCTGGCCATAGGATGAGAGGATCCTTCATGTCCCTTCCCACCCAAACCACCCTGTGATTCCCTGGACTGTGCAAATCACAGGAAGTCTGACAGACTGCCCCACCCAGACCAGGGATATTCCCATTCCCAAAGCTCCAAAGCATTTTTTGGGATCAGGTACTTCCCAGCTGTCTCAGGGGAACATCATGTTCCTTATTGCTCCTGTTTCCTACAGGAAAATCCAACATCCAGGAGGTCCCAAGGGCCTCTGATCCACATGGAGAGCTCGGATCTCCCATGGGAAGGGGCTGATCCTGCCCCTCGTTTGGGAATGGTCAGGAATGAGCTCCCCTCCCCAGCCTGCAGCAGCAGCCAAAAGGGGAGAGCAGCCCTGAGGAAGGCCATGGAATAATTTCCTGATTTATCCTCATTCCCTGCTCCCGGGACTGCTCCGGCCTCGCAGCCAATAAATAAAACCTGAAATCCACTGGAATCCTCCAGAAAGCACCAGACTGAGGAGTGCCCTCACCTCTGCAAGGGCTTCCTTCATCTTTCCAATAATCCCACTGAAGCCCAAACCCTTCTCTGGAAACCTGCACAGGCTGGGATGAGGGGTGGGAACAGAGCAGGTCCTTCCCTGTGACTCCAGCAGAGGGTCCAACCCAGGGGAGAGGAGCCAATTCCCTAAAAGTCAATGAATTTCCATTTTAACCTGACTTTTAGGATCACTAAGATGGAATTTCTCCGATGACATCGTTACCAACTTTGATATCAGATGTAAAATAAATTCCTGAACCCAGTGTGAATGAACTCCTGAACACCCTCTACAGTTCTGAGGGTTTGCTGTTTCCAGCCCCTATTTATGTCCCAGCCTCACCTCATCCCAAATCCTGCCAGTCCCCACCAAATATCCAAGTGGTAAATCAGGAAAACACAAATAAAACCAAGCAGCATCAACAGTTCTGAGTGAGCAGAGCCTTCAGGAGCTCCTTGGGTAACTCCTCACGAGGTCTATGAGCTGTTCCTCACTAGGGGCACACAAAAATCCCTCCCCAAGAGCAGAAGAATTCCCATCCTCAATCCATGAACACACAGGGGGTGAGGGTGTCAGGGCAGCTCCTCAGGGACTCTCTGCCACCAGCCCCTCCTGGGTTTGGTGGCACAAAGACCTTGATTCCTGCAGATTTCCCTTCCCTGCATTCCCAGCTCTGCCCAGGGGCAGCTCTGGGCTCACCCTCAGGGTCACAGCAGGGACACAAACAAATCCTTCTCCTGCTGCACCCCAGGGACAGCTGGGACAAGTGTGCAGGGCCAAAAGCACAAACAGGGGGGGCTGAGGGAGGGACAGGAAGGATGGGACTGCATCACCTGGGGCTGGGATGGGACAGTGAAACCCCAAAGTGCAAATGGACCCAAACTGATCAGAGTGTGAGACCTGGGGAGCATTTGTCCTTTTTGTGTCCATTTTGTGTCCATTTTGTGCCCATTCTGTGTCATTTTGTGCCCATTTTTGACCATTTTGTGACCATTTTGTGTTTATTTTGTGCCCATTCTGTGTCTATTCTGTGACCATTTTGGGTCCATTTTGGATCTATTTTGTGCCCATTTTGTATCCATTCTGTGCCCATTTTGGGTCCATTTTCTGCCCATTTTGTGTCCATTTTGTGCCCAATTTTGAGTCCATTCTGTGACCATTTTGTGCCCATTTTGTGCCCATTTTGTGTCCATTTTGGATGCAGCCCTGCCCAGGCTCTTGTCCTGCCCAAGGTGTGCCCTAAAGCCCTTTCAATAAATCTCTGCTTCATTCTCCAGCTCAGCCCTCCCAAGGCACCACCCAGGGACTGCTCCAGTGCAGTCACCACTGCCAACAACGTCACCCTGGACTTGGGCATGGCAGGAGGTGACCCAAGGTCACCCAGGGGTGGCACCTGCTGAGGTGGCACTTGGTGCCACAGTCTGGATGACAACCTGGTGTCTGGACTCCATGATCTCAGAGGTCTTTTCCAGCCCTGTGAATTCCATGATTCTGTGTGATCCTGGATGTCTTTTCCAACCTTTCCATGATCCTATGAGAAGCAGTAGTGGAGGTGACCCCCACCAGGTTTTACCAAATCCCAGGAGTCCACATTAAATTCTGGAAAATTTCCTGTCTGGTTGAGTTTTCCATCTGCTGCCAAACAGAGCCCAGAGATTTCTATTTGCATCCTGGTATTTGGCAAGGGCAAGGAATATTTCCTAGCAGGAATATGAAAAAAAAAATTAAAAAAAAATAAACCTTCCATTCACACTGAAACATCTCCTGGACATCCCTGTGGGCCTAATTCCCAGAATGCTGAAATCCAAACCTCCAAATGGGAAAAAGGCACTGATTACCTGCCAGGAACCTCGGGAGGGGAAAGCCAAGCCCTAATAGCAGCCTGTGCTCCCATCTGGCACCCACACAGCAGCTGGGAAAATGTCCCTGCTCGGAGCTGGACCGGCTCATCAGCCTAATTGCCTCGGAATTAATTAAATGTTCCTCCCTGCAGCTGCACTGAACGCTCACGTGGATCAATCCCTGATGGCCCTGATGATTCCCTGGAATGGATGCCACCATCAGACCCAATTCCATAAGAGCTGGAATCTGTGATCCTTGAGGGGCCCTTCCAACACTCAATTTGCATCTAAATATTCGGATTTTAGGCTAAAATCCTGAATATTCATTTCAGAATTGGGAATGCCAATTCACAGCACGAGTCTTTAACCCCTCAGAATAATTAAAATGTCCAAAGGGAAGAATGGCTTCCCACTGCCACAGGGCAGGGATGAGTGTTTGGGGTTTCCTGGGATTTTCGCCTTCCCAGCGCCTTGTCCTGGGATCCTGGGTGTCTCAGTCGGGTCTTCTCCTTCAGGAGAGCCTCTCCAAGGGCTGGGCAAGGTCCTGGATGGAGCAGAGGAGGGACAGGTCTGGGAGGAGCAGTTTTTTACCCCTGAGCTGCTGTGGGGTCGTGGCTCAGGAACTGGAACCTTCCATGGGATCTCGGGCAGGAATTGCTGCCTGGGAGGGTGGGAAGAGCTGGGCTGGAATTCCCAGATTTGCTGTGGCTGCCCCTGGATCCCTGGCAGTGACCAAGGCCAGGTTGGATGGACTTGGATCCACTTGGGATAATGGTGGGAGATGTCCCTGCCATGGGATAAGGGTGGGATTTAAGGTCCTTCCCAACCCAAACCATCCCAGATCCTCAGAGATGGGAGCTGTGCCTGGCTGAGGAGCCGCTGTGTGAGGACATTTGGGGATCCTCCAGAGGTGAAACGTGTCCTTCTGGAAATCTTCCCATCTTTGTGACCTCTGGAATTCTTTCCATCTCCACAGTTCCATCACATCTCAGCTGTGACTGAGCAGGGCCCTGGAACGTTTGGAACGTTTCGCTCCGAAATTGAAACGTTTTGCTGCTCCTAATTAAAGCAGCTCCTGATGATTGTGTAAAACCCCATCCCGGCCTTCACACGAGCTCCTGGGGGCCGGCTCCGCTCCAGCTCCGTGCCTGATCCCCCCTGGAAGAGCAGGAGCTGCGGGTGTTGAAAGGGAACAGGGAATGCTGAACATTCACCCAGCACCGCCAGGGAACCCGCAGGGAACACGAGCAGGGCTTTGATCCCAACACAGCCCAAATTCCCCAGCTCAGGACTCTCCAAGGGCACTGAGCAGGCAGCAGGGAAAGGAAGGAGCCTCTGGAGAGGCCTCAGAGCTCGTGACAGAGCTGTCACAGCTGTCATCTCATGGAAGCCTGGCTCCATGGAATTCCCGGCACAGAAATGGGATCCAGGTCAGCACAGCCCCTTCCCTCTCATCCCCAGAACCTCCCTGGGTCCTTCAGGCTCCTCCAAACTCGTGGAAAGCAGCAGGAGAACAGGCTGAGATGCAGCCAAGGGAATGTGGAAAGGATTTGGGGCTGATGGAAGATCCTGGCTCCTCGTTTTCCTTCACAAGGACAATGTGGAAATGGAGCTCCATGGAATTCCCAGTAAAAAAAAAAAGGGGTCCAGGTCAGCACAAACCTCTTCCCTCTCATCCCAGAACCTCCCTGGGTCCTTCAGGCTCCTCCAAACTCGTGGAAAGCAGCAGGAGAACAGGCTGAGATGCAGCCAAGGGAATGTGGAAAGGATTTAGGGCTGATGGAAGATCCTGGCTCCTCGTTTTCCTTCACAAGGACAATGTGGAAATGGAGCTCCATGGAATTCCCAGTAAAAAAAAAAAGGGGTCCAGGTCAGCACAAACCTCTTCCCTCTCATCCCAGAACCTCCCTGGGTCCTTCAGGCTCCTCCAAACCGACCCCATCAGGAATCTTCAGGACGTTCAGTGATGTCAGGGAGCTCCTGCACACTCCTCTCATCCCAGAACCTCCCTGGCTCCTTCAGGCTCCTCCAAACTTGTGGAAGGCAGCAGAAGAAAAGGCTGAGATGCAGCCAAGGGAATGTGGAAAGGATTTGGGGCTGATGGAAGATCCTGGCTCCTCATTTTCCCTCACAAGGACAACGTGGAAATGGAGCTGTACAACCCACAGGGTCACAAATGTCACTTGAGGTGTCCTGGAATTCTTTTAAGCCAGGCTTGGGACATGGTCCAAACCTGTGAGCAACCACTGAGAGCTGAAAACCCAAGTGGGAGCTGCAGCAATGGTGGAGTTGGTTCGTGGATAAAAGTGGGAATGTAAATGGGAGGATCCCAATTCCTCAGGCTCTTTAGTTCAGGTCTGGTGGATTTTTGAGGAATAATGACCCTCCTGACCCCATCAGGAATCTGCAGTGATGTCAGGGAGCTCCTGCACACTCAGATCCCTTCATCAGCTCTTGGTTTTATATGTGATATTAATTCAGCCTGGTTTAACTGGACTGAGCAGGATTGGCAGCAGAACATCAGGAAAATGAGGGGTGGCTGAAGAAGCACCAAGTTATTCCTGAGGCTGGGCATGTGAAGGGAAGAACCTGGAACTGGACTGTGCCAGTGGGAGAGAAAGGCAGTGGAGGAGGAAGGGGAAGGAGAAGGAGAAGGAGAAGGAGAAGGAGAAGGAGAAGGAGGAGAAGGAGAAGAAGGAAGGAGGCACTGGCTGAGCATGTCCTGGATGTGGCTGCAGCAATCAGAGAATCCCAGGATGGTTTGGGTGGGAAGGACCTCAAAGCCCATCCAGGGCCACCCCTGCCAAGGGCAGTGACACCTCCTCCTGTCCCAGGGAGTCCAAGCCCCACCCAGCCTGGCTTTGAGCCATTTTAAACTTTCAGTTCAGCCTTGAATGGATCAGTTACTGATCCCATTCCCTGAAGATGCATCACAGATCAAACAGGAGCTGCTGAGATGGGGAGACCAAGCTGCTCTCCATATGTCCCAGGAAAGGCTCTCCATAAATAGAGAGGGAAGCCAGGTCTCCTTTAGGAACATCGCTGATGCGAAGTTGGGTTTGTTCCCAGCTTCAGAAGTAGGAGAGGAACAAAAGCTGAGTGCAATTTATGGATTTATGGATGCAGCTCTTATCTCTGCCTTCCCAGAGCGGCCTCACGTGGGAGCAGCTCCGGAGGCTGCGGGAAACACGAGCTGAGCTCCCACCTCGGCCTCAGGGACCTCCCCAACCCAGCCCTGGCACAAACCAACAGCTGAGCTGCAAATCCAGCACGGAATTCCAGGAGATTCCAGCCCTCTGCTCCACCTCCTGCTTCCCACTGTGTCCTGCTCTGTCTCCTGTCCTCTCACACATCCAAACACCTCCAAGCTTTTCCAAAGGGACTCCCTAGGGAGGTCTGGAGATCAAGGCTCTGCAGAGCTCTCCTGAACTCCTCAGGAAGTCTGGAGGGAGCTGGAATGGCTCCCCAGGGAATGAGCACAACCCCAAGGCTGCCAGAGCTCCAGGAGCGTTTGGACAACGCTCCCAGGGACAGGGGGATTTTGGGATCAGGACCAGCACTGATGATCCCTATCATGGATTCTCCTAATGGCAAGGGTTGGAATGAGGTGATCTTTAAGGTCTCTCTCACCCCAAACCATTCCATAATCCCATAATCCTTGTGGGTCCAACTCAGGACATCCCGCCCAAGCTTCTCACTGCTCCGTATGGAAAAATATTTTAGGGAGAGAGCTCCTGGGTCATGGAATTCTTTAGTGGAGGAGCTCCCCTGCTGCACCTGTGTGAGCACAGCAGAGCTGAGATTCCCAGAATCCTGAAGCTGGAAAAAAACCCTAAAATCAGCAACTCCAAGGATATTCCAGAGGTGATATATCTCCTGGGATGGGGACTCATCCCCTGCTCCTGCGTAAGGAGCAGGAGATGTTCCCATCACCCCAAAATCCACATTCCAGAGTGATGGGAAACACAGCGGGAGCAGCATCCTCAGAGAAACGCCTGGGATGAACTGACAGCTGGGCAAGAGGGAAAAACAGGGAAAACACAAACCCCACAAACCTCTGGGCTAAAAAAGGCAGCCAGGCAGCCTGGAAATTCATGGAGAGCCAAAAATCTGCAGAACACCCCAGTGCCCTTTCCCTGCACAGCCAGAGGTGGTGGGAACAGTGGGAAGAGCAGCAAATCCCGGGAATTTGGGGCTGGAGGGATGAATCCCCCATCTCAGCTCGTGCCTTTCCACAGAACAAAGCTGGAGAGACGGAATTGCTTTCCCAAGGCAGCTGCAGCCCCAGCAGTGCCTGGAAGAGGCTCCGTGTGTGGCACCATAAACATGCAGGGACGCTCCTTGGAGGGAGATCCTGCAGGAATTCTGCTCCCAGGGCACACGGACTGAGGAGGCTCCCGTGGCTCCGGCTGCTCCTCCGGGATGGATCCCGTGAGCCGCCCTCCAGCTCAGGTTGGAACTCTTTTCCCTGAGGAATATTAGGAATATTTCCCTTCCCGGATCAAAGGCAGAGACAACGCCAAAACCTCTGCGTGACCACAGGGGGCTGCTCCCAGTGTGAGGGAATTCCCTGGATGAGCCCTTGGAAAGGCAGGAGTGTGACCCCGGATCCTGTTAGGGCTCCTGTCAGCAACCCCACAAACCCCATTCCCAAACCCCAGATCCCATTAGGGCTCCTGTCACCAACCCCACAAATCCCATTCCCAAACCCAGGGCTGAGCTTTCCTTGTAGACACAGAAATCCCAGCGGGAATTCCAGGCAGCAGGAGCCTCTCCCGCTGCCAGCATCCCGAGGATTGGGATGCCCCCCATGCTGCCAGCACAATAAAATCCATCCATGATCCCATCCACGGGACAATCCCTTCCCAAACACCCCGCTCCTCTCTCCCAGCTCCTTGGAATGCTGTAACATTCCAATCTGGGAAGCTCCAGGCTCCCAAACCAGCGGCTGCTGCCGCTTCCCATCCTCTGACAGCCCCGGCTGGGTTCCTGTAAACACCTCCCCAGCACAGCCATTCCAGGGGGGTTCTGAAGTGAGGAAAACCCAGAGGAAAATTGGAATCCTGTGATCCCGGCCAAGAGCGGAGCGGGAGCTTCCCGAGGCACCCCCAGCTCCCGCTGCCCGCCCGGGGAAGGGAGCAGGATGAGGATGGGAGGTGGAAGGAAGGCTGTTTAATCTCCTCTTGATTCCCAATAATTATTTAAAGCTGCCAGGGCCCTTGTTTTGAAAATCCCACTGTGTGCACTCCATATATCCCGCTCACACTGACACGAGGCATTAGAAAATTCCAGCTCCATCAAAACGGCTTTGGGGCGGATTTTGCTGCTCTGGACTTTCTCAGGCTGCAGACAATGCAATAAAAGCTCTCCCTAAAACAATATTCCTCCATATTTTAACAGCACAGAGGAAATATTTCTTCTGTTCTGGCTGTTTGCTAGGACCAAACTTCCAGCCAACGCCAGATTTCAGCTGTTTTCCAGCAGGGCTTGGGAATTTGGGATGCTGGAATCAGCAAGAGCTCAGGAGCTTTGAGCACGTGCTCGATTTCCTCTGAAGGTGACTCGGGCACCTTTCCTGGTTTGCTCGGTCAGGGCATGGAAAAGAACATAAAAAATTGAAAATACACTTTAATAGTGACTGAGGGTTTCTCTCCCAACCGAAAATGAAAAATTAATATGGATGTGATGGTGTTTTGCTTGGTCACTGCCGTGTTTTTCCAGTCCTCTGCGTGTTATTCCAGGCCATTTTATGGAGAGGCATTATTTGCTCAGCTGAATTATTCCCACTTTATCCCGTCTGATTCAGACCTTCATTGGATTTCTGGACAACGGCGGCTCCTTGTCAGAAATCAGAGGGGATTTATGGAGATTTCTTCTGTAAAAATCATTTTTGCCAAGGTGCAATTGACCTGAAATTCATTTTTGATTTTAGTTTTTTTGGTTTGGTTTGGTTTGGGGTTTTTTGGGTTTTTTTCTGGGGTTTTTTGGTGGGTTTTTTTTGTTTTTTGCTTTGCTTTTGGGTTTTTTTGGGGTTTTGTTGTTGTTGTGGTGGTGGTGGTGGGGTTTTTTTGTTGGTCTTTTTGGGGGTTTTTTTGGGGGGTTTTTTTTTGGTTTTTTTTAGTTTGTGAACTTCCAGCCCCTGGAAGTGCCCAAGACCAGGCTGGATGGAGCTTGGAGCAACCAGGAATCACCAAATTAGGAAGTTTTCAATAAAATTATTTGGGTACTGACCAAACCAGCCTCATCACAGACAATCTGCACCACAGGGTGAGTCCCACAGCACGCTGGAAAAACAGGAATTCTCCCAAAAACTACCCTGAAATCCTCAGCTAAGGTCAGCTCCTTGGGAATTGAAGGCTGCTCTGGAAAAAGCCCTGGAGCTTCCCAAGGATGGACAGATGGAGCAGGGCTGGGGGAATCTGCTAATTTGGCTCCTGGTGGGGATCACCGGGGTCAGCAGCAGGAACCCAGAGGAAAATGTCAACAATCCCGGCCTGCTCCAGGGGGGAAAGGCCTTGGAAAAGCTTCTTTTTCCCTGCCATGTGTCTGGTTTTACACTGTTGGTTTTGGCTCTTCCAAGGGAAGGAAATTAAATGAGCAGCTTCTTTTTTTATCCTTCTGGAATCCTCCAGAGGAGAGAGGCCGAGCCCAGGCTGCAGGAGGACGCCGGGGCCTTTGCTCTGGCCACACAAATTTTGTCAGGTCTGGTGTAGAATTCCCAGTCCCCTCCAGGATAATTCCCTGCAGCTGTCATCACCCACACACACCAGGTTCCCAAAAAAAGGCTCCAGCCACAGATCTCCCTCGGGAAAGAGCACGAGGATGCTGCAGGCTGGGAAGCAAAGGGCAGGAGGATGTCCCTAAATCCCACCCTCCCAGATGCCCTCTGTGGCCTTCCCTCCTTCCCAGCTTCCTCAAAGCTGGAAAAGACCTCCAGGGTCACCAATCCAGCCATCACCCCAGGATTCCAGCCTGCTCTGCTCACACAATTCCAGCTCTGAGCCCGTGGTCCAAACCCTCTGCCCCAATTCTGCAGCTCCTGAGCTGCTCCCCCATGGCCATGGCCAGGAGATGCTCCAGGTATTCCTGCAGCACGGAATTCCTGCTACTGGGATGGCTGCAGCAAAAACCCTCCCAGCTGCCTGGGCCCGCTCCAAGAAAAGGCTGAGTTGGAATTTCCACGCCAAGAAATTCAATTCTCGCTGCGGGACCGCAATGAGAACTTTGAAAGGTCTGAGACACACGGAGGAAGCAGTGCAAAGACAGGGAAAAAGGGGAATAGGACGGCTCAAATTCCCGGGAAAGCAGGAGATAAAGTTGCTTTCCAAGCTGCAGTTAAGAGGTCTGAGCTACCAGAAGTCATCAGAAGCAGCAGGGAGGCAGACATGGTGCAGAACAACCCTCCTTGGACACAGGAATCCTTCCTTTTCCAGGAGAAATGCAGCAGGGATGGTTTTCATTTAGAACCCTTCACCTTTGTGGGAGCCAAGGCAGAGCCTGGGATTTGGGAACAGCCCCAGCTCCCTAAAACCCCCCGGCAGCCTTCCCACTCTCCTTTCACTCTGCCCCGCCGTGAATCCTTCTGTCCTGGCCTCCTTCCTCGACCTTGCCCTTCCTAAATCCCAACTCCTCATCCCCTTCTCTGCCACCTCTCCCTGTCTGGCGATTCCTGCTGGGATTTCTCCCTCCCAGCAGCCCAGGAGGACGGGGCTGGCTCACCCCGAAATCCAGAATTGTTACGTAAGTGCCCCTGGCAGGAGCTCCGTGCTCCGTGCACGGGGTCGCTCGCAGCAATTTGGGATTTTAATAGACATCAAAACAGGAAAACATTCCCAGTTATGCAATCGGAGCCCTGATTGAAACCAGAAGCAGCCACCAGCTCCCAAAAAAAGAATTGGGTGCAGCCAAGTGGTGTCCACAGAGCTCAGCACTGTTCCCTCCCTCTCCATCCCAGAATTCCCACCTTTTGTCTGGAAGCAAATCCACTTTCCTGGGACAGGGCCTCTGCTGCTGCTCCTGCTCAGAAGCTGCTTCCCCATGGAAGTACCTCTGAAGTTCCTTTTCCAGCAGGAACCTTCCCATCCCTCCAAAATTGGGACCTCCCATTCTCCCAAACCCTCCTGCAGTATTCCAACACTTTTCCCAGCTCCAGGAATCATTTCTGAGGTTCCCAACCTTTCCAGCTGAGAGCACAAACAGCCCAGGAGCCGATGGTGAACTCCTCCCTGCTCTCCCATCACCTGAGCTCCAAATTCCCAAACACCAGGGAATTTTCTCCATCATTCCCACTGCTCCCTCCCTCTCCATCCCAGAATTCCCACCTTTTGTCTGGAAGCAAATCCACTTTCCTGGGACAGGGCCTCTCCTGCTGCTCCTGCTCAGCAGCTGCATCCTCATGGAAGCACCTCTGGAGTTCCTCTGCCAACAGGGACCTTCCCACCC
>VXBR01001089.1:0-16816 GCA_013400215.1 Cisticola juncidis
GAAACCGGCTGGGGAGGTGTTTTAATATTTCCCCTAGAGTTCATTTGCAGGGGGAAAAAAACTATTTAATGGGAAATTGCATTAAAAGTCCAAAATTTAGGAGTTTTAGTGCAAGGAAGAGAGAGACAGGTGAGTGATCAGTAGCTCTGAGTGAAGGAATGGATAAGGTCAACCAAAATAGAAAAGGTTTGGTTTATGGAAGTAGAGCACTTACACATCACGTGGAAGAAAATTTAATGAAACAAACAAATATTCCCCATGGCAAAATTCCAAATTTCCTTCAGCATCAGAAGGAAAATCTGTTTTCCCCAATAATGGAAGAAAGAGAGAGAGAGAGAACCACAGAGACTTGATCTAGACTTGCACTGAGCCCTGCCTAGAGCAAAGGTTGGAATCCACCTCTGGAATTCACCAAGTCCAACCTCAAATCTCTCCTCATTCTGTTCCCTCAGAGAATTCCCATCCAGCTGGAATGGACCAGAACACTGAGTGCTGAGATCTGAGTGATGTCCACCATAAACACGACCAAAAGAGAAGGACAAAGAATTCTCCTGATGGTTGCCAGCAAGAAGAATGAAAAATGTGACTAATTATGAACATAATGAAGAGGCTTCATTAGCAAGTTCAATAGACTTGATAGGAGCTCTTTGGAATTGCAGAATTTTAGATAAAGATCAATAAGAGAAGGGACATGAGGGGAGAGTCAAGGAAATAAAAAGGAAACAAGGAGATCAACCAACAATCTGCTTCCTGCCTCACTGTTTTGGTTGTCATTACCACTGGGGCAACAATTTGCAATTAATCTTTCTGGTTGATGATCCTCTACAAAATTTCTCAGGGTACTCTAGAAATAAGGAAAGAATATCACCAAATCCACCCACAGTTTTGTAAAAAGCTGGAATGGCACATGGCCAGTGCAGACTGTGGATGGCACCATGATGCTCACACATTTTCAAACAGAGGAACTAAAAGAGGATAACTGAAACCTGGGATCCTAAATCTGCTGAATCATTCCAGCAGCCACTGGAATGGTTCCACCAGTTCCATTCCAGCAGCCAATCTCCAGATGCTTGCCAAGTTGCCAACATCCCCTGTGCCACACTGATCCCAGAAGTGAGGAGAACATTCCAGAGGCTCTTTCCCAAGCCATGAGGAGGCAGCAGGCCCTGCTGGCTCCATGGCCACTGCTAAATCTGGCTCTGTGGATCACCACACTGCTCCTGCTGTTTCAGAGGTTTGGTTTCCCCCATTTCCAGTTTTCAGCCCACTGGAAATCAGAGGTCGCTGCTGTGGTCAGGCCACTGCAGACAACAGCAGCTGCAGAGACCCAGCAGACTTTGAAACGTCTCCTTCTCCTCCAAACAAAGCTTCAGCACCATCAAACTGCCAAATTCTTGTCTGAAAAGCCTAAGATTATTCCCTCCACTTTATCATAAAGGATCAATCTCCATTTAATTGTTAATTCACAGAACAAATGAGGGAAGTTAAACCTTCAGCCCTCTGGGAAGCGTGGCAGAGCAGCTGCTGGGGCTGGATTTTCAGGAGGACACACCACAAATGGAGCCATCAGCTACAGGGAGCACAATTTGGGATCTGGACTGAGGTCACTCCATGTGTCCTGCTGTCCCTCCTCCCACAGAGGTCCTGTCACCACAGGCAGTGGGGTCTGGAGCCAGGTCTGGGCTTTCAGGACTGGACTGGGGACAGGTCACTGGGGACAGGTCACTGGGGACAGGTCACTCCCCTGGGGAGGTCACTGGGGACAGGTCACTGGGGACAGGTCACTGGGGACAGGTCACACTCCTGGGGAGGTCACTGGGGACAGGTCACTGGGGACAGGTCACTCCCCTGGGGGAGGTCACTGGGGACAGGTCACTCCCCTGGGGAGGTCACTGGGGACAGGTCACTCCCCTGGGGAGGTTACTGGGGACAGGTCACTCCCCTGGGGAGGTTACTGGGGACAGGTCACTCCCCTGGGGAGGTCAGGGAGGTCACTGGGGACAGGTCACTCCCCTGACCCCACTGAGTCCTGTCAGGGATGAAATGGAATCTGAAACTCTCAGGGCAGGGGGACATCTGAGTGCAGATGTCTCTGCTGGGCACTTTGGCTGCAAACACCCAGCCCAGAGATGAATTTCAGGAGGCTGGAGCAAACCAGCTCCCTCTGGTAGGACCTCCCTGTGTCCAAGCCTTGCCCTGAGCTCTCCAGAAGGATTTCTTATCTCAGACTATAAATACAGAAGATTTTTGCTGCAATGGCACCACTGTGGTGTGCTCCAGACCACAGGGAAAATTGTAACAGGAGGGATTTGGCTCTGCCAAAGGAAAGATGCTCAGGGTCAGAGGTTTTTCAGTGCTGCATTTCAGAGCAGGTGGAGGAGGCACCACTCCAAAAACAAAGCAAAGCCAACCAAAAAAAGCTATAGAAATACAGAAAGATTTAGGATGGAAAGAGTCTCGAGGTCTTTAGAACAACCTCAAAGCAGGGCTGGCTCCAATGCCAGCTGCTCCAAGTCCAGCTGACTTCTCCAAATTTCCCATCATGGAAATTCTGTGTCTGTGAGTCACCACTCCTGGGTTCCTCAGGACAGGGGTGAAACCACTGCTGGAAGGTCAGAGCCCAACCAGCAGGAGGAAAAGGAATGGATTAAGGGATGGAAGGATTGCAGAGCACTCATTCCTCAAGAAGGATTTTGTGAGTGGCTGGCTCTGACCTCTTTGCTAAGATATTTATTTCTCCAGATCACTGAGTTGTTTGAGGTGAAATCCTGCTTTGCCTGACTTCCAGCAGCCCTTAATGGCACAGCCAGGACACCAAAAGGTCACCACTGCTTTATAAAGGTGTAACAAGGTGGCTTGAAATCATTTTAACTCTTTCCATGGATCTTTTAAAAAGTGGAGAAGAAATGCAGGAGGATTTTGTGTGGATCACTGAGGAGTAAAGGTGTCATAAGTGACAGTGGCCACAGAAAGGTTGCAGGTTGTGCAAAAGAAAATTCCCAGTTGTACCCAGAGGACCATGAAGAGCAACAAATGATGCAGGCTGGTAAAATAAATCTGGCAATTCAAGAACCAGAAAACCCTTGGCTATTTTTTTGTTTGTTTTTTTGGCATCTCAAGAAGCAGAAAAAGCACTGATGATCCTGATGAGTCACAGAAGTTTGTCAGTTGTGACTGCAAATTGAGTGTGGCTTTTCAAAAAGACCCCTGGGAAGGACCTTTTTTCACTCTTGCAAACTTAAGACCATTTAGGGCTGCTGAAAATGTGTAATTTTCTTCATGGTTTCTCTAGGACCATGGAGACATCAAATGATTTAAACATTTCTAAAACTCTTCATCACTCCTTGGGTGACAGGGGGGAGTTTCACGACCAACAATTTCCAAGAAACTTCCAGCAAATGTCACAAACAGATCAAAAGTGGCAGCTGAAAGCATTCATGTTCTTTATGAAAGAAATAAACCCCTCTGCAAGAGAAAGGAAAATGAGAACTAAAAATTGCTCCCAGCCAAGTGTCCTGTCACACAGGAGGTGCACACAGCATACCTGGCTGTATTAAATCATCACTTGATCCTCAAGATTGGGTAATAAAAGTTTTCAAACACTTATCCCCATCTGCCAAAACAGGTTTGAAATTACAGGTGATATTTTATTTTGTCAGTCAGGAGCCCATGGAAATGTTAAGGCATGCCACTGCCAGATAATTAAATGTTTTCCAGCTATTTGAAGATGAGGATTATTCAATTGTCATTTTCAAGTTCTTTGAGGTTGATGAAGGTGCAGATGTGAGACAGACACTCAAAATGATCACGAACAGCTCCTTCCACTGCCTGATAAAAAACTCAGAGTACAGCCTTGCAATGAAGGAAATCTGATCTTGCATGTCCTGACTTAATAAAATATTAAGTTGATACTTAATGTAATAAAATTTGATAATTTTCAAAGGAAACATTAAAAAGTTTTGATCTCAGTGTTAATTAAAATTAGCATTGATTTTCATCAAAATTAATATTGGCCTCTTCAGGTCCTTTTTTTAAAAAACATTAAGTTGCTAAACATCATCAAAGGACTGAAACTCAATAAATCTGAAGACTGAAGCTTAGAAAGTGCTAATGGGAGTTATTGAGGGGCTGAAATTCTGCAACACTCAGGCTCTGGTTGGATCAGGTCTGGCAAATCCTATGTGCATTCTTTGGGGAATTTTTATTGAGAAATCATTTCAGTGTCCATATTCACTGTATTTTTCTCAAGCCATGGAAGGATTTATGATTTATGATTTATGATTTATGATTTATGAGTTATGTTTTATGATTTATGATTTATGATTTATGATTTATGATTTATGATTTATGATTTATGATTTATGATTTATGATTTATGATTTATGATTTATGATTTATGATTTATGATTTATGATTTATGATTTATGATTTATGATTTATGATTTATGATTTATGATTTAATTCTACCTCAAATCCAGACCTTACAAGACAATTTCTTCATCTAAAGCATTTTGGGAAACAAAAAACCAATGGGTCTTCTGTCCACTCTGCCCAAATTTCTCCAAATTTGTGTAAAAGGGTCTTAAGAAAGATTTGTCGACATGCACTGAGGTGTCTGCATGCAGATAAAAAGCTTTTTCAAACAGAAAACAGTTTAAATTTTGTATTTGGGAATAACAGAGGTTTACACACACGAATATCCAAGGCACTAAAGGTGTTTTTTTTCTTTATCTGCCCCCTGCCATCAAGCACTGAGCCTGTTTTTATTGGTGTTATTTCTAGTCTGTGCAGGAAAAATTGTTCAGAAATGGGAGGGGAGGGGAGGAGAGGGGAGGGGAATGGAATGGAATGGAATGGAATGGAATGGAATGGAATGGAATGGAATGGAATGGAATGGAGTGGGATGGGATGGGATGGGATGGGATGGGATGGAACGGAACGGAACGGAACGGAACGGAACAGAACAGAATAGAATAGAATAGAATAGAATAGAATAGAATAGAATAGAATAGAATAGAATAGAATAGAATAGAATAGAATAGAATAGAATCACCTTGGCTGAGGAGGGAGTGCACAGGGCTCTGCTCTTTCAAGGGTGTGAATCTCCTCCCCCTTTCCAATCCCTGACCATGCTGGGAAGATGAGGACAGAGCTTTTTTTGTGACAAAGGAGCCCAAACTGCCCAGCTCCCCTGCCTGGGCGAAACAGAGGCGCTGGCACTCCCCCTCCTCTGTCTCCCTGCACTCGGTATCAGATTTAATTCAGGATTTAATTCAGGATTTAACTCAACCCCAGGGCCTGCTGCCAGGCATTCCCCACACCCCAACTACCTTGTACCTCTCTTGAGCAGGCTGGGCCGTCCCTCCAGGCTGCAGTTCCAGCGCTCGCTGCGGAACTGGAGCTGGCACTCGAGGATGCCCAGGCGGACGGCGTCGCGCAGCGTCTCTGCCAGCCCCGGCTCCCTGCGGCACAGGCGCTTCTGCCTGCGGGACAGCTGCAGCAGCTCGCACTGCTTGACGTGTCCCTTGCCCGGGCCCGAGCCCCCCGGGCCCCCCAGGGATGGGAAATGGGTCAGGGCCTCTTTGCCAGTCAGGCTGGAAAGAGAGAAACAGCAGAAGAGGTGAGTTACAAAAGGCATCCCTGAGATCGGTCAGGTTTGCCAGCAGCAGCTGAAAATTTCTTTATTATACAGCATTTTAAAAATTTTCTAGCTAATAGCATTAAAGCTTACAGACAATTGATCCAGCCCATCACTAAAAGCACACGTGTGTCACCAGGAGATTTCCTAGTGTTCTGAGCATTCATATTGAGGTACGAGTTCTCACTTTCTCATGCTCTGCTCATGTAAACAGGAGGTTGATTTTTTTTTAAATACTGCCATTGTTTTCTGTTCTTCTCCAGGAGAAGGGAAGGTTGTCTGGAAGTGCTGCAGCCATGAGGCCTGAGAGGCCTCACTGGAGATCAGTAACCCAAGATAAAGAAATTCCCAGTCATGGTGACTGGACCAAAAAAACCTCTCCTGCTCTTGAACCCTCCCTTATCTCCCTGTAAGAAAATCTGTCACTTTTACCCCGACTCACACCATTGCACCATTTCTCAAATACCCTATAAAAATCCCACTTTTCCTCAGCTCAGCAAAGAGCTGTCCCTGAAAACCTTCACTTAGGATGCCAATGAAGATTCATCTGTGGAACCTCATCCAGCGCTTCTCCTCTCTCTCCCTGTGTCTGCCAAGGCAATTAGCAAATTAATGAGCTGAAATCACTGAGAGCTGAGCTTGCTAAGAGCTGAGCTTGCTAAGAGCTGAGATCACTGAGAGCTGAGCTTGCTAAGAGCTGAGATCACTGAGAGCTGAGCTTGCTAAGAGCTGAGATCACTGAGAGCTGAGCTTGCTAAGAGCTGAGATCACTGAGAGCTGAGCTTGCTAAGAGCTGAGATCACTGAGAGCTGAGCTTGCTAAGAGCTGAGATCACTGAGAGCTGAGCTTGCTAAGAGCTGAGATCACTGAGAGCTGAGCTTGCTAAGAGCTGAGATCACTGAGAGCTGAGCTTGCTAAGAGCTGAGATCACTGAGAGCTGAGCTTGCTAAGAGCTGAGATCACTGAGAGCTGAGCTTGCTAAGAGCTGAGATCACTGAGAGCTGAGCTTGCTAAGAGCTGAGATCACTGAGAGCTGAGCTTGCTAAGAGCTGAGATCACTGAGAGCTGAGCTTGCTAAGAGCTGAGATCACTGAGAGCTGAGCTTGCTAAGAGCTGAGATCACTGAGAGCTGAGCTTGCTAAGAGCTGAGATCACTGAGAGCTGAGCTTGCTAAGAGCTGAGATCACTGAGAGCTGAGCTTGCTAAGAGCTGAGATCACTGAGAGCTGAGCTTGCTAAGAGCTGAGATCACTGAGAGCTGAGATCACTGAGAGCTGAGATCACTGAGAGCTGAGATCACTGAGAGCTGAGCTTGCTAAGAGCTGAGATCACTGAGAGCTGAATCTGCAAAGAGCTGAGATCACTGAGAGCTGAGCTTGCTAAGAGCTGAAATCACTGAGAGCTGAGCTTGCTCAGAGCTGGAATCACTGATAACTGAGCTTGCTGAGCATTGCCTGTGCCTGGGAGCTCTGCCCGAGGTGCTTGGACAGGAGGGACACAGCAGTGCCCTCTATCCAGGAATTCCTACGATCAGACTGATCTTGAGAAGCTCCAGGAAAAATAAATGTCAGTCCTTTTGGCCAATTGTGGATGGGGGTGGGATCCCACCCTCCAATCCATGGTCACCTTTCTGAAATTATATAACAGAATGTACTAAACAAGGGGCAGACCTTTCTGCCCTGCTCTTTCTCTCAATTTCCAAGTGTCCATGTGGTTTTTTCAGCATGGCAAACAGCAACACACGAACACTTGCTTGAAATCAATGCTTGCTTGCATGCTTTTATTAACAATACACAATATTTTATTATTAAATTTAAAACCTTCTGTTACCTTGCTAAGCATATTTTTCTGCAGTCTTGAAGCCTATCCTAGCCAAACCTAAAAATTCAGATTACTGTTTCATGTCTTTGAAATTATTGGGTTTTTTTTTCAACTACACTATTGTAACTTTTCTAGTTCCAGGCTTTGCAGCTGCAGGTGGCTCTAAATGAGCTGCTCTTTCACAGCTTTCTGAAAATCTTCTTACTTTTACTATTTCCCCCACTCTGAGCCACACTGGGTGTCCCTGCCCATGGCACAGGACTGGACTGGGTGCTCTCCAAAGGTCCATTCCAACCCACTCCAGGGTTGGAATTCCCACCCAGGGTGGGATTTTGGGATGATTCTGAGATCACCACCGTGGAAAAGGTGCAGGAGGGAAGGATATTGAGGAAGCTGCAGGTTGGGGCATTTTACCAGCTCAGAAGATTAATCAATTAAGATTGATTAGATCTGGGATCCCACCAGGGCAAAGCCCCAGATTGATGCCCTGGGGAGGAATCCCAGGTGATGTCACCAACAGCTCCAAGGGAAGTCCCCTTGGCTCCAAGATGACAACAGCCATTCCTGGGTCACAGCACAGCCAATGTCACACCCAGAGCCCTGGCTCTGCTCCCTGTGTCACAGCTCTGTGTGACCCCAAAAATCAGGATCCAGCTCCTTCCCAAGGCTCTGTGTGCACTGGTTCCTCACCCACAGCTCGGAAATGCCAGTGGGAGGAGATTTCCAGTGACCACCTTCCTCCACAAGCATGGAAAACTTATCTTTGCTGAAAAAAAAAACCAAAAAAAAACAGGAAAGGTCAAATAAAATTGTCCTGCCAAAGCCAATGGCAATGCATTTCTGTGTTAATGCAATTCAGCTGAAAAATGTCACAAATATTGGAGACAAATGGTTTCACTTTCCATGGCAGGACAATATTTATCTTGCAAAACTCATCTTGCCTGATATCTTCAAGATGCTTGAAATCACAGAGAAATTGTTTTGTTTTGATGCAGGATTTGGAGGCTGCAAACTGGGAGCAGCAATGTCCAGAATTCCCAAATCCACACCCCTGACCCAAACATTACCCAAACCAGGCAGATAAACAGAATATTCTGGAATATTCTTTATTTTTGGGGACTTCTCCTTCATGATGGAGGATGCAAGTCAAGCAGTGCAGCTGTGATTTGAGAGCCCCCTGTACTTTTTAGATTTATAAAGTGTGTTCTGAGCTGCTCCTGAGATATTTTCTGTATTTTCTGTATATTTTCTGTATTTTCTGTATATTTTCTATATTTTCTGTATTTCCTGTATTTTCCATATTTTATGTATTTTATGTATTTTTTCTGTATTTTCTGATATTCTCTGTAGTCAGCCCAGCCTGTCCAGGCACAGAGCTGCAGCTCAGCTCTGCTGACCTCATCCCACAGCGCCCTGTTCCCATTCTCACAGGAGCCTACAGCCCCCAGATGTGCTCACACATCTGTAATTAACAACAAAGGCAATTAATTAACACATGGACTCACCCAGACACCTGCAAACTACCCAAGAACCTTGTGGATCACACAGAGATTGAACCTTAGAAAGTGAAGGATCTGTCCCTCCTGTGTCACTGCTGAACTGGGGACAGAAACCGGAGATGTCCCAGTGAGCCAGGAAATAAAGAGGCAATGCTGGAAACAGAGATGGAGCTCTGGGGACAGGTCCAGCCCAAGAAACTCAAATTAACAGGGCTTGATGAGCTTCAGAGAGCAGCTCAGAGTGCACAGGTCAGACCTGGGCTGGAGGAAGAGCCCTGAGGGGCAGAGATTGACCCGAGGCACTGAGAGCAGCCCATGCTGAACCTGAGAGCTTTTCCTGGCTCACCCTGGTGCTTGAAACACAAAACACACTGGGAACCAACCTGGGATATTCCCAGGAGCACAGGCACACGCTGGGCACAAGCTCTGAACCTCCAGGGGCTGCCCAGGGCAGACCTGGGCTGGAGGAAGAGCCCTGAGGGTCAGAGATTGACCCGAGGCACTGAGAGCATCCCATGCTGAACCAGTCTGAGAGCTTTTCCTGGCTCACACCAGTGCTTGAAACCCAACACACCACTGGGAACCAACCTGGGATATTCCCAGGAGCACAGGCACACGCTGGGCACAAGCTCTGAACCTCCAGAGGTGCCAGAATTTGCATGGAAAGGGCTCAGAGGTCAGGAAAATTCTGATTTAGGGATGTTCAGACAGAACCCAACTCAGTGGGACAGTGCTGGGCTCAAAACAACAACCCTCACTCAGAACCTGGACTCTGCCTGGTGGTGGATCCCAGAAAAGACATCCTGACATCCCAGAAAAGAGCACTGGTCACAAATGGGCTGGGAATGGGGCTCCTCTCCCTCTGCCATGCAGTGTCTGTGACCCAGGCACCAAAATTCCCCAAGTTCATGGCACAGAGAGAGGAAATGAGCAAGTGGGAGGTGTCACTGAGGAGTTTAGGAGCTGATCTAACAGCACAAATCTCAAAAATCACAAATCACAAAAATCACAAAAAGCACAAATCACTCACAGCTGCAATTCCCAAATTCCATGTACCAAACTGACTGCCCATGGATCTGCACCCTGCCTCCCCAAAATCCCCTCCAGAACAAAAAAAATCTCCACTCTTGCCAGTCTCCATCCTCATTTTAGTGTCCTAAACTCCAGATTAAACATCTTTAATCCCTTGTCAGGTATTTCAGACCAGCAGTGGCTCTTTAGAACAAACATTTCCCTTCTAGGAAAGGTGATCAGCCCTGAGCCCTTCCCTTTCCCAGGGGTTCAGGAGCAGCAGGAGCTCAGGGCAGAGGCTCAGTGACTCCAGAGGAGTCCCAGGGTGAAAAATCCAGAGAACTGCAGATAACTGCTCACAGTTTTACACATGCTCATCCAGAATATTGGCCCAAAATCCATAAATCCCTTCTCCTGGGGGACAGGGAGAGCAGGCAGGGCAAAGGCAGAGCCACGGGGGGAATGTGGAGTCAGAAATTCAGACACAGTTTCACTAAAGGCTGTTGAGCTCCCCCAGGTTAGTTGGGGGTGATGGATTTCAATTTGGCTGTAAAGCAAAACTGTGAAGTTTTCTGTAGCCCAGAGGTGTCTGATTCACATCCAGGCACTGGCTCAGGAAGAAGAATTTGGTGTAAAGGTTTGGCTGAAACCCATGTGAAACACAGAAAAGGTGGCAAAAATCAGGATTTACAAGAGATCACAAACCAGGGATGAGCTGTGCTGGACAAGCTCAGAGAGACTCTAAAACCAAAGTGGAACTGGTGAACAGAAAATACAGAAATAAACACAGAACAGTGGAGAAGAGTCAACACCACTTCTGTGCAGGGTGGTCAAGCTTCTTAAACCCAAAGGAGTCACTGCACACACAGACCAAGGACAAGGCAGATGTTCCTGTCTGCTTGGACAGGTACAGGGGACAGATTTCCAAAATAACTCCTGTAAGACAGGCTGGACACCTCCCACAGCTCCCAGCAGGAGAAGAAGGGAACACAGGGCTGTGGAGGCTGGACTGGCCTCCAAGTGAATAAAGATTATTCTGATCTATCAAATAGAATAATCAGAGAGAATTGTGATAATTTATGAATTGATAACCTTAAAATAAAAGAGGCTACAGTTAAACTTGCAGCCCTTCTCCATGCAGGGCACAAGGAATGCTAAAGTGTCCATGTATTCATCCAAACTATGGATCATAAAGGAACCATTAAACACAAAGAAACTCTGGCACAGAAAATTCTGGGTGTGCAGACTGCCAGAAACTGGAGGAGATTCTGAGGGAGCATCTGACTCTGCCACCCTACTTCTGTTCAACCTTTTATCTTCAATTTGCTGTCACCCAGAGCTGCTGAAGGTGGCAAAGCCACATCAGCCTTTGTCCTGAGTTTTACAGGGCTGGGCAGGGATCATCTCCAGGATGTCCCTTGGCCCACCAGTGGGATTTAGAAAAAAGTGGCATTGCCACCTCCAGGCTCTGAAAGATGTTGGGTGCTAATATTTGTAGAAGAAACCACGAAAACCTTTGAATAATTCAATTCCATTTCCAGAGCAATCTCAACAGAGCATGGCAAATACAGCCTGGGACCACACAGAGATACCGAGTCTAATTCATCATTTTCACCTTTCAAAGGGGGAAAACACTTCCAAAAACTGGATCCAGCAACACTTCAAATTCTGAAAGAGGTAATGCAGCATCCTACACAGGAAAATCTACTTAATATTTATTATTATTTTTACTATTGTTGTTGTTGTTGAATTTCTGAAGTTGCAGCTACATGGAGTAACTTGGTTTTCCTCTAAAACAAGTTCACATAGAGTAACTTTTTTTCCTCTAAAAAAGGAGGTCAGAAATAACTAGATGGATAAAATACCAATAAAATAAGCAGTAAATTAATTAATCCAAGTGAGTAAAGCTACCCAGGACACACCTTTCTGTGACAATCTCCCCTGTGCAAAATCTCCCACTTGCCTAGCGAGGCAGGGCAATAATGATATAGAAAATATATGGAAGGAAATAATGATATAAATTCTATAAAGAATTCCACCACTATGTTTGAGGCTCCCAGGATCAGGAATCTCACAGCCAGAGCACAGACTGAGCCCCCAAAATTCATCTCTTACACGATTTTCAATTTAGACAAAGAGCAGAGGAATTGAAGGAGGCGCCCAAGGAGGCTGCCCTGGGAGTGGAGGCTTTGCAGGCTCCCACCACAACTTTATTTTATCAGAGCCAACACAGGATCTGATCAAGATCAGAGTATGCAAACATTGGTACAAGATTAAATATAAAATATGCAGATATTTGCAGCCAGGCGTCGTTTGAGATGATTTAGGGTTTATTATCTGCAGATCATACAGCAAAGAAAGTGAACTCTTTGAATTAATGCACACCTGCTCTCAAGCTGAAAGAACAATAAGGATCTCCAACTTTATTTCTCTCTCCTTTTCTGTCTGAGCACTTTGCTAAATTCATTTATTTCCTTTAATCTCCTTCCAGCCACATTCCAGCTGCTTAAGAGACTTTTAATGAGAGCCTGTTCCTGTGCAATGCCCAGTGTCCTCTGCATCTGAAAGGTCTTAAAACCCAGTAAAAATATGCTTTTCCTACCTCTCCCAAGCAAGGAGAAAATCAAAGCAGCCCACAACAGGACTCCATATCTGATTTCAGGGGCCTTTCATGTTCCTCAGGAATATCCACACCCCACAGAGAGCTGCAAGAAGCCTTCAGGAAAGGCTGAGAGGAAGTGGGACAGGAGGGATGGAGCAGTGCAGAGGTGTCCAGCTCTGCTCTGTCCTCAGCAGCTCTGTAAAACAGAGCTTTCATCCTTCCAGGAACAGAAATTTCCAAGAAATCCTTCCAGAAATTTAATCCTCCCCATCCTCTGCAGAAAGGATGGCCTGTGAGTGTTGCAGGATGGTTCCTCTGCTTTTTACCCTCCCCTGCCTGCAAAGGATGTGGCAAAAATCCCCACAGCATATAAACTATAAATCTCTATAATCAATATTGAGATTTACCAGCTGATATCAAAGCTTTTCTCTTTGCTCCATCAGAGCTCTCATCTCAGCCCCTCAGGCAGGTGTCTCTATCCCTGTTATCCTCCAGGTTTTCTATCAAGTTTCTGCTCCTCACAACGAGAAAAAGCTTGAATTAAAACCTCAGATGAGCTCACACAACGCTGTGAGTCAGAATCCTTTGGGGTGGATTTTTGGTGTTTGCTGCAAGCCCTGCCTGGGAGCAGGAACAGATGATGTGCCCAGGTCCAGATTCATTTTTTAAAAAAAGAATTCTCCTGAAGTTCCACAGAGAACAGGAGATAAAATTCCTGCATCAGGAGAGCTGCCTGGGAGGAGAAGCAATAACCAGGTCAGGGCTCTCCATCCTCACCTGCTCTGAGCTCCCACAGCCTGGACATCCCTGATTTGACTCCTTTCCCCTCCCAGTTCAGCCACAGGAAATATTTCCATGTGGATCTTGATTCCAGGGCTGATCCCAGCCCAGGGCAGCAGCTGGGAGAGCAGATTTTCAGGGGAGAGCAGATTTTCAGTCTAACTCTGGACTGGCCACATTCCCCAGAGCATTCCTGGCATGGAACACTCAGTGTTTCAGCAGTGGGGTGGGTTTGTAGAACCTGTGCTGCACTGAGGCAGTGGCTAAAGAGAGTCTGGGAGCTGAAAAGAGTAAAAAAATCACCCATGAAAAGCTTTTTCCTTTTAATGCACCTGCAGCCCCACAGCCCCTCTGCTGCTTCACCACAAACTCCATCCTGTCTTCCCAAATCTCAGCTGGAAGGTTTTGCTTTCCATTTCTGCTCTTTCTCTCTCTTTTTAACACCCCAATATTCTGTGTGACTGACAATGACACCAACAATGCTGTGGCAAACCTCCCTGAAAGAGGCTTGGTCCTTTGAGGAATAATGAGACAGCCTGTAAATATTTAATTTAATATTTAATTATCAGTATTTAATTATCAGCTCAACAGGAGGAGAAATATCCTGAGAAACCTTTCTGGGAGCACTCAGAGTCACTATTTGAGGTGTATTTGGTCCATTAGATTTATCAGGGAAATGCTGCAATAAGAATATCAAGGAAAACAATGGAAAGAAAACTGGATTAATGGGATGGAAACCAAGGCGTGCTGGACATCTCCAGAAGGATACAGGAGATGTGAGGACAGCTTTTTTGGGGATGATAATATTTATTTTAAGGTATCATTTGACACATGATGCTGTTTACAAAACCATGCAAGGCCCAGCTTCAATAGCCCTGCAGTCCACTGCTGTTTTACCCTCTAACAACCCAAAAAAAATCTTTCCATAAGGAAATGATCCAAAATTGTGGCACTGGCTTTGACAGAGCAGAACCAGCACTAAACACATAGAAAGGGCTGAATTAAGAGGAGCTTTGAGCCCACCCAGCACACCCTGGGAGATCCCAGGCACCTCTGCAGCCACCACAGGAATTTCAGGATGAGTTTTAGGGAATTCTGCCCATGGAGCAGGGGCCAGCCTGGCCTATGCATGGAGCACGTCCCAGCCTGTTCCAGGAGGAGGCTTTGATCAGGTTTGGTGCTTCCACCTCCCCACCAACCTCCCCACCAACCTCCTCCCAGGGTGGGTCTGCTCTGGATTCTGCCCTGGGAGAAGCTCCTTACCCTCCAGCACATCCTAAATGCCTTTTCACCTTGTGAGATGTGAACAAGGAGGCAACAGGAGGCTGAGAGCTTTTAATGAGGTCTGGAGACATTCCCAGCACCTGAGGAGCTGAACATCCCAGAAGAAAAGCATGAAAAGGAGGGAATGTTTCACAGGAGGTTGCAGGGTGGGGGAGGATTGAAGCAAAGGTGGAAGAAAAAGCAGCACAAAGGGAGTCAGGGGTGAGGACATTGGATATTCCTGGATTCCTGCACCAACCCCAACAGCAGCCAGGCCACCTTCCACACAGAGCTGATTTTGTCTCTCTCTCCTAAAGGCAGATTTTAATTTACCCCCATGGATAAATTAATTTACCCCCAGTGCACAGACAGCAGTGAGCCAGGAGCTGCAGGTGCTGGGAATGGGTTTGGAGCTCTGCTCATAGCTGCTGTCATTTCAAAGACACTTCCCTTTGTCCTAAAACCTTAATAAAAAAATTGCTGCCCAGTGCCAGAGGGCAGGGCTGGATGGGATATTGGGAAGGAATTCCTCCCTGTGGCTGTCCCTGGGTCCCTGGAAGTGTCCAAGGCCAGGCTGGACAGAGCTTGGAGCAACCTGGGACAGTAGAAAATGTTCCTCCCTTGCAGTAGGACTGGGTGACTCTAAAGGTCCCTTCTAACCCACCCTATTCTGGGTTTCTCTGAATTTATCCATTGTAATGCTCTGTTCACTCTGGCAAATCTTTGTTTTCTCTATTTAAATTTGAGCTGCATCTTTGCCAGGCCATTTTTGCTGGACTATCCCATGCACTTCATGCTTTACCTTTGCCCTGAAGGAATCAAACTTGGCATTTCCTTCACCCTTTGAACCAGCAATCCTTCACCTTTGCCACATTTACGGCAGAAAAGGTTCGAGTCCTTTCTCTGCATGTTGCCACCCAAAAGTTTCCTTCACTTGTCCTCACATTTTTCTTTGCAGGATTTCTCTATTAAGTGTTTGGAAGGCAAATATTTGGTTCACATGTCTCAGTCTCTCCTCTTTGGCTGAACTTAGAAGCAGACACTGACCCAGGGTCCCCAGTCCCCTCCAGTTTAGGAATAATTTAGGTTTGAGATTGATTTTCTCCCACATCAAACATTCACTTCTAAAATATTCAAGTTCCTCTCGAGTCAATCAACTCAATTTTGTATCTGAAAGCACCCATGTGTCACACTGCTCATCACCACTAAACTCACTGAGATTTTAGACTCAGGTTTCTTCTTTTGACTTTCAGATGAAGAGGTGAGAACACGCAGGACACACCCATGGGAGACCCCTCAAGGGAAAAAACCCACACTGAAAATTAAACCCACAGCCTCAGATCCTGAGTTGGGTGTGATCAAGAGGCAGCACACACAGATTTCGTGTGCCCAGAAGCTGCTTGTGCCAAATTAATCACTTTTAACTTTTAATCACTTTATTTAATCACTTTAATTAATCATTTTAAACTCTTTGCTTTAACTGAGCAGTGGTCAGTGACAGCTCTGTTGTTATCTGGAAGGGCAGCAAAAATTCATTCCTTCCCACAGGGACATCCCTGTGTCTGGAACTCCAAATTCTCCCTGCAGCCCTTCCTGGAGTGAGTCCTGACTCTGAGGACTGAGAAAGGGGAGCCCCAAGCAGGGATTTCCATGTGAGTGATACAATCAATAAATTTAAAATCCAGCCGATTTAAGGAAGATTTGCAGCAGGAATGAAACACCAGAGGTGTCCCAGGTGAGAAGTGCCAAACCAGCAGAATCTGGAGGATCAGAGGAAGGGGAACAGCACCCTCCTCGTGTGCAAGGCAGCACTGACCAGTCCCGAGTGCCACAATCACTGAATTACAAATCCTCGTGTCTGTTCTACCCTCACTGATTTGTGCACCAACAGCTCTGCTCACCACGAGGGTCTGGAAATCCTGCCTGAGGAGCAGCTCACACAGAAAACGAAATAAAACCCCCCAGAACGCTCTGCACGGGAAATTCTGCATTGACCCAGCCTGTTACAAACCCATCTTTGCCTTTATCCCAAGCAAATTAAAACGCGAGGGGACGACACAAACCCAGGGACGGCTGTGCCCGGGTGATCCTGACCCTGCAGTGCCCGGGTGATCCTGACCCTGCAGTGCCCGGGGCTGGAGCAGCAGCCGGGGCCGGTTCAGGTCCCCATCCCTGCCCGCTGAGCCCCGGCTCGCTGTGCCAG
>VXBR01001090.1:0-86800 GCA_013400215.1 Cisticola juncidis
TCTTCAGAACCAGGGTAACAAAAGCTCATTAGGATCTTTGGGTCCAACCATTCATCCAGCATTGCCAAGTCCACTGCTAAATCATGTCCTGTAGTTCCACATCTACACGTGTTTTAAATGCCTCCAAGGATGGTGAGTCAACCATTTCTTTGGGTAACCTGTTGCAATGCTTGACAACCCCTTCAGTGAAGGAATTTTTAGTGAGAGCCAATCTAAACTTCTCCTGGAGCAATTTGAGGCCATTACCTCTGGTACTGTCACTGTTTGCTTGGGAGAAGAGGCTGACCCGCTCCTGGCTACAACCTCCTGTCAGGGAGTTGTACAGAGGGATAAGGTCACCCCTGAGCTTCCTCTTCTCCAGGTTAAACACCCCCAGCTCCCTCAGAACTCCTCAAGTTCTGTGCTTGTGTTCCACACCCTTCTCTAGCTCCGTTGCCCTTCTCAGGACACACTCCAGCCCCTCCAGCCTCCTTCTTGTTGTGAGGAGCCCAAAACAAGGTGCAGCTTCATCAGGGCAAAATACAGGAGGTTGATCCCTTTCCTAGTCCTGCTGACCACACTGTTGCTGATACAGGCCAGGATGCCATTGACCTTGGGCACCTGGGCACAGCTGGTGTGTGTTCACTTTCTGCCAACCAGCACCCCCAGGCCTTCTGTGCCAAGCAGCTTTCCAGCCACTCTGCCCCAGGTCTGTAGGGCTGCCTGGGGCTGTTGTGACTTGAGTGCAGGACCCCACGCTTGCCTTGTTGAACCTCATACTGCTGTTCTCAGCCTCAGTCCAGATCCCTCTGCAGGGCCTTCTGGCACTTCCTACGCAGCAGATCAACACTCCCATCCAACTTTGTGTCACCTGCAAGCTGACTGAATGTGCTCAATCCCCTCATCCAGATCCTTTATCAAGATATTAAAGAGCATGTTCCCAATACTGATCCGTGGGGAACCTGTAGTTACTGGCCACCAACTGGATGTAACTCCATTCACCAACACTCTCAGCCCAGTCATCCAGCCAATTTTTAACCCAGGGAACAGTGGACCCATCCAAGACATGAACTCCCAGATTCTCCAGGAGAATGCTGTAAGAAATGTCCCAGTAGATAATGTTAAGAGCCTTTTCCCGGACTGTTAAGTGGATCACCCACTTCACAGGGTGATCACAGGACGAAATCAGGTTGTTGAAGCAGGGCCTGCCTTCCACAAACCCCTCCTGGCTGGGCTGTCCTGCAAATGGCATGTGATGACACTCAGGTTGATCTGCTCTATGACTTTCCCTCATACGAAGGTCAGACTGACTCCCCATGGTTGTCTGGATCCTCCTGACCGAAGGGTAGGATGGACATCACATCAGCCAACCTTCAGTCATCTAAGATCCCCTGTTTGACAAGGGCTGATGATAAATGATGGAATGGGGCTCAGACAATACTTTGAAAACCTCCCTCAGTATCCTCAGGTGGATTCCGTCTGGCCACCTAGATTTGTGTGGGTCTAAGTAAGTCACTGACCATTTCTTCTTGGACTGTAGGAGGTTCATTCTGCTCCCCATCCCTGTCTTCCACCTCAAGGGACTGGGTACCCCAGTAACTTATTGCTGTCTCCAACTTATTGTCCTTTCAGATACAGGAAGTCAAGTAGAATAAATTCTTTGTCCAGAAAAATCTGGTTTTCTAGTTTTTGGTTTACAATCCTGAACACAATTTTGGGTGATTATTTTACAAGATGAAGATTATCAGGATGCAGCAGTTTTCCATCATGTTTTCTTCTTGTTCTAGTATTTTAGTGATGAATAAGAAGTCAGTGGGGAAACAATAGCAGGACTAGAGTGGGTATCTCTGCTCCAAGAAGCAGGAGACTTGTGTAACTACTTTTTTGTATTACATCTCAAAAATATTGAGTTTTTTGTTTACTTATTGATATTCAAGCCTGAGAATGCATACTCTCAAAATTTTTCTTCACACTCACTTTCCTATAGAGTCAAGGATTCTGGGTTTTATTTGATTTCAGGTAACCACATAACAGCTAGAAGAGAGGCAGTGCTACCATCTCACTCTGGTATACACTATGTTATAGATACTCTGCTGAAAATAGGGTCTATACTGGTAACCACTTTACACACACAACCCCTCCCTGTAAAGGCACCCTGCTTTAACTGGGCTGCATGATGTGTGCTGCCACTTAAACTGAAATGACTGCTGAGGACTTTCCTTATAACTGCTATCACTGGCACCAGTGGCACTCTGGCAATTAGCACAACAGCTGAGAGGAGATTTTCCTGCACCACAGACCTTAAGTTCTGAAATAGAGAAATGGGTAAATGAGTGGAGACGGCTGAGTTTTCAAAGACAGAAAGTAAGGAAAAGGCAGAGGCTAGAGGAAAAGCATGAAAGCTACAACAAATCTCTTTTTTTTTGTCAAGAGTTGTCCAGATGCAGAGGACAATCCTGAATTTCTAGGTATGTGGACAGGACACCAGGAAGTAAAAGCTGGAGATGTAAGAGGCAAGCAAAGCCCAGACAGACAGAGAAAAGGAAATGTGGAAGCCTGCAGAAGAAAAAGAGAAGAACAACTAAGGTGAGAAACTTGAGCAGTTATGGGAAAGGGCCTGCACATGAACTGTAAGATGGTGGTAAATGGGCAGATGCTAAACATTGGAAGACTAGAAACTGTCAGGGCTGGAAATAAATAGAAGTTTGGTGGTATAGCAGAAAAGGACAGGCAGCCAGGCTGGACATGCAGTGCCTGTGAACATAGAGATCAGAGAGAAAGAATATAAAAAAGGTAGATCCCTTCAAATACATTTTCCATGTCTGTAAAATCATAAGCAGCTGTAAAGTTTTTTTAGAGTCAAAATACAGAATGTTTTCCTTTTGAAGAATATCAACACGTGAGATATTCTGAAAGCTATCCCTGAGAGGATGCAGTTAGACCTACAAAAAGTGGGTTTATTTGAAAGGCTTTTTTACCCTACAAAGTGAGCTATGACCTACAAAAGTGCCGTTTTTGCTTATCCACAGCTGTGTAATTTCTGTATCTGTTATGTAGAATCACCAAGGCACCTTTTGCCAGTGGAGTCCTATTTGTGCTGGGAAACTCTTCTGACCCTTCTTCTGTCCCTTAGCAATCATATTTTAAGGCATCTCTGATATAAAATGGGCTTCTTTGGATGGTTCTAATTTTAGTTCTGCAACCTGTGCAATTCATTAGCAAGAAATGGAAAAGAAAAGATGGTCATAGTAGCAGAAAGGGAAACCTTTAAAAAATCCAGAACTGAATCCACATTAAGTGCTGACAACTACCTCCAGTACTGAAAAACCTGAGGTTTTCTGGTCTTCAAATTTACCATCTATTTTTAAAATGCAATATCTCTTCGTTTGCAAAAGTTGCTTCCTTAGTAAATTTGCTTTAAATATCAGTATATATTGATCTATATCTATCTCTATCTACGTATACATTTATATTGTCCAAATCTGAAACCTTGCTTATCTGACTCTCTTTTGACATTAAAATTCAAGTTTGTTCTTGTGTCACAAGAATTTTGCTAATCCAGTTCCTGCTGTTCATCATAGCCTGTTTTTCACTTGTTCCTTGGTTTTCCTGGAGTAGGTAATGAGCTCGATGCAATTTGGAGAAGTCTTGTTCCTTTCAAGAGTGATTTACTTAGCTCATTTTATCTAAGTCATCAGTAAATATTTTATATGTAGTGGGATTACCAGCACATGCAGCAGACAGATCAAAACTACTAACACTTTTTTGAGATAGTAATTATTTTTTAAAAATTATGCCCTGTGTTTATGTACGTGTAATATGGTGATTAAAATGTGCCTTTGTAAAATTTATATTTACGAACATCTTTCTTTTCCCCTAACACCACAACCAGGTAATTGAGAGGCCTGTTTTAAAACCCTAGGCACTGCTGAAATATCTGTAAATACAACAACACTGATGTATCTATGCTAGCCTTGCTCTTAAATAATGCATTCAAATCAGTATTTAGCCAAACAGGTGATATTTAGCATTCCTTTTGAATTACTGCAGTTAAGATTGATACAGATTTCAGGAAGCTGCAGATTTCTCTGATGTTTTAAAGCAGAGCATTGTGCAATGAGAATGTTGTTAGCTATATTAATATTTTATAAGTAAAACTGCTGTAATTAAAAGAAATAAGCTAGCATTTTCAGTTCTTCTATTGTCTGTACAGATCTTAATTATCCTACTGTAGAAGCTATAACAGTTTTGGGGGGGCTTTGTATGTGTAATGTAGAATTTGAGCAGTTATTCCTGAATAAATTCTTTAATTTGGTCTTGCTATAACATAAAAAATATTTTAAAGTGTCACAACACATTGCATTTATTGCCTACATTCATCAGAAGATCAGAAAACAATGTATAAAAGTATTTCAGCTTCCTAGGGAACCTGACACAGCTAGTGATGTTTGTTTTCAGTATGAAATAATGAAGAATACCTACTTCAAATATGTTTGCATTTTCCTTCTGGGTATTTTTTTGAAATGCCTTTTAAAACAAGTTTGTATTTCAATTTAAAAAAAAAAAACAACTTTAAAGCATTGCACAGAATCAACTTCTGCTCCCAGGGTTGTTTTTACTGATGTTATTCTTTTTAATGCAGTTCCAGCAATTAATAGAAATGGTCCTGAGTGGAGACATCTGGAACATAAAGATAATTATTTTGTGCACTCTGACTTGATGCAATGAGTGGAACTAAGGATATACCTTCTATCTCTCTAGCAACAAAAAGCTATCTATTATCGTATGAACAGTCCTAAAAGAAAAGGAATCCTATCTTGATTTAAATAGAACTCTATTTCCTATTACAAAGCCCCAAACCTTCAAACAGTACTAAAAAGAAAATTTGCAGATTCTGGGACAATGACAAAATAAGTAATCATAAGAGAATAGTATCTAGTTTTTGTTCCAAAGGAAATACAGGAAATGTTCTTTCCTGATCCTAAAGATGAGAGTTTATTAGACCTCTTAGTAAATAATTTAGTTTTGCAGTAGATCACCAGGAATTAGTGAGATTGGTTATGCCCCTAATTATGGACGTTTTTAAAATGTCCTTAGTTTACTTCGAAAAATTTTGAAGTGGAACTTTATTATGCTTACAGAATTGTTTAAAGGACCATAGCACTCTCAAAATAAGCACTCCCAAATTACACAGGTGGAATGTAGCAAAGCTAATATAAAAGGTAATGGAAAAACCCACTACTTCTCTTCACTGCTTAAATTGTGTGATTGCGTAAATGGATTTCTCTACTTTTTAGGTGTGTGATTCTACATTAGTCTAGGAGCCATTAGAGAGAAGAGGTTGCTCTGCAAATTGTCTCCATAAATCCTGCAGTTCATCTTTTTTATTGTGTAAAACATAAAAAATTGCTCCTAATCAATCCACCTCAATTTTCCATCTCAAAATCATTTATCATCCCTTTAGCCTAGAGTACTTCTGAGATGTTTTCCTGAAATTAAGTAAAAGGATGTGGTATTTGTATCAGTGAGCAGTTTAAGGCTATATGAGGTGAATCTTACTATGTCAACAACAAAGTTTCTATATTTTTGCCTAAAAGTTCTTAACAAATTGATCAATGCTTTTAGAATAATTACTCCACCTTTAAGATATAATAGTGGTCTCTTATTTAATAAATAAAAGATGCATCTCTTGATTACAATAATAGGCTCATAGAATAGAATCATAAAACAACCAGAGCTGGAAGGGACCCAGAAGGTTCATCAAATTCAGCTCCCATCCCTGCACAGCACCATCCCCAAGAGTCACACTATGTACCTGAGAGCATTGTCTGAATTCTTGAACTCTGTCAGGCTGGTGCTGTGACCACTGCCCTGGGGAGCTGTTCCAGTGCCGAACCACCATCGTGGTAAAAAAACTTTCCCAATATCCAGCCTAAACCTCCCCTGACACAGCTTCAGGCCATTCCCTCAGGTCCTCTAAATGATGACCACAGAAGAGAGATCTGTGCCTGTCCCTTCTCTTCCCCTCATGAGAAAGATGTAACAGTGATGAGGTCTGTCCTCAGACTCCTCCAGCCTGAACCAAGTGCCCTCACCTGCTGCTCACACAGCTTCCCTCAAGGCCATTCACCATCTTTGTTGACCTCTTTTGGACACAGTCCAAAGGTTTAGATCCTTCTAGTGTTGTGACACCCAAAACTGCCCCCAGCAC
Source organism: Cisticola juncidis (assembly GCA_013400215.1). Classification (NCBI taxonomy): domain Eukaryota; kingdom Metazoa; phylum Chordata; class Aves; order Passeriformes; family Cisticolidae; genus Cisticola; species Cisticola juncidis. The sequence goes on from VXBR01001090.1 coordinate 6,191, forward strand.
TGGAGGTGAGGCTGCTCCAGCTCAGAGCAGAGCAGGACAATCCCCTCCCTTGCTGTATTGCTGTGCCTGATGCCCCCCAGGACAGGGTTGTCCCTCCTGGCTGCCAGGGCACTGCTGGCTCAACTTGCCAGGACCCCCAGGTCCTTTCCATGGCACTGCTTTCCAGTGTCTCATTCCCATCTCTGTCCATACCCACAGGGTGCCCTATCCCAGATGCAGAATCCAGCAATCCAGCACTTTCCCCTGTTGAAGTTCATATGGTTGGAGATTGCCCAGACCCCTGATCTGTCAAGGTCTCTCTGCAGGACCTCCCTCCCCTCGGAGGAGTCAGCAGCTCCTCCCAGTTTTGTATCATCTGCAAACCTGCTCAGTGTCCCCTCCAGTCCTGCATCCAGGTCATTTATGAGGATGTTGAAGAGCAGAGGGCCGAGAATGGGGCCCTGTGGAGCCCCTCCAGGGACAGATTCCCATTCTGATGTCACCCCATTCTCTGTAACCCTTTGTGCCCAACCTGTGACCCAGGTGCTCACCCATCCCATGATATGTTTGTCCAGCTGTGGGCTGGACATGAGGTCCAGAAGGAACCCATGATATTTACTGAAATCCAGAAACATCACAACAACTGGCTTCCCTTGGTCAATTCCTGTATTCTTCAGAGGAGATGCTTGAAAGGTGACCAGCACGGATGGATCCCAGCACCTTCAAAAACATTTTGCCCACGGGACCTTTCTCATTATTACACTGAGCCACCTGATATCTGCTCTGCCCCATCCAGGGATGAAGTTTTGCTGGCAGTTTTCCAATCGACAACATAGATTTTAAACTTGACCACTTTATGGTCACTGTGACCAAGACAGCACCAGTACATGCTTCACTTGTGAGACCTTCTCTGTTACCAAGCAACATATCAAGGAGCATTGATCAGCTCCTTTAGTACATGTACTAAAGTGAAGTTATCATTGTAGCAGGACTTCTGCCCCTGCCATGGGAGAGCTTATGCATTGTTTGTTAGCTGGTGCAGTAACTCAGGACACCTTTCTCTCATATAAGCCTTAGATGAGGCTTGGTGAAGTAACTCAGTCAGGACAGTTTGCCTTGCTGTGAGTTATTTTGGTGCCACGATTGATGCTTTCAACTGACTGTAAACATCTTGCTATGGAAGCAGATGTGGAAAGATAAGCTTGAATTTCTAACAGACACTTCAATTCAAAAATTACAAAATCTACGCCATACTTTCACAAAGCAAAAGTCTGCACATTCCCTAAAATGTGCGGAATTTTCTCCCTGAAATCAGGATGCCTACTAACCAATTATTCCCCTGGGGCCTGAGAGAAAGGACTATTGTCACTATCATACCCTGTAATCAGGGGTAAGTTACACTGACTTCTAATCTATACTATTTCTTTGCTAGCTATAATATAGGTAACTTTATGTCATGCACTATTTTATGTAGTCTGCTGGTAGTTCCTTCTGTTTTATCTAGTAAGTCTAGGCCTTTTAAGGCCTTTTGTCTGTTAATCTCCTTTCTATTCAGTAAATAACTCATTGGATAATAAACCTGGTTGGCCATCCTTCACAACTTGCTAAACAGGGTGATTTAGGTGCAGGGATTTAGAGCTGCTGCCAAAAATCTGGTTCTAAGGCAGGGCTTGTCTAAAGTTCTCACTCAACCCATAACAATCATTCAGGTGTTTAGGAATCTTCTAGACCTGTTGTGCCCATCTTTGTGCCTTCCCCAGTTAACATCTGGCAAGCTGAAGTCTCCTGTCAGGACAGTTGATTTACAGGTGTCTGTTAGTTCCTAGAAGAATAATTCATTTGCTTTATCATCCTGGCTAGGAGGTCTATAATAGATCCTCACACTGACATCCACATTATTTGTTTGTTCCCCAATCCTTCCCAAAGACTCTCAGCTGTGCTAGGGACAATTGCAAGCTCCATACATTCCAGTCCTCCATTACATACAGTGTCACCCACCTACATCGCTTGCCTATTCCTCCTAAAGATCCTGTAACCATCCAACATGGCACAACACTCACAGGGCTCATCCCACTAGGATTCACTTATGCCAGTGATGTCATGTCTCTGGCACTGGACCAAGGCTTTGAGCTCCTTTTGCTCTTTATGCTGCATATGTTTGTATAAAAACATTTCAAGTGTGGTTCACTGCAGTTAACACCTTCTGGAGCAGACTGAAGGATGCCTCCAGCAGTCAGTTCCTCAAGGGTTGGCATGCCATCCCATTCCTAACCACTGGAAGCCTGATTTTGTCCCTTCCCTGCTTCAAAACTTGTTTAAAGGTCTACCAATGAGCACTGCTAGCTCCTGTGCTAGAACCCTTTTCCTTCTCTGAGAAAGGTACATCCCATCAGATATTTGTAGACCAGGTGTTAAATACACCATCCCACAGTCAAAAAGCTCAAAATTTGTCGAGTTACATCAGACTAGTATCCATGTGTTGGACTGATCAGTCTGCCTGTTCCTTTTGTTATTCTTTCTTGCTACTGGAATGACCAAGAAAAGCACTATCTGTGCTTCTGATCCTTGAGCCAGTCATCCAAGGTGATGATTCAATACTGAACTGTCTTTTTTTTTTTTTAAAAATAATTAAATTATTTTGAAATTTCCTACTTACAGATAGCAAGTCACTTATAAATAAGGGTTCTTTTTGGCTTATGGTCCTCTGAGACTTACAGAGAATTCTTTTGTGAGCAATAATATTTTCCATTATTCATAGTTGTTAGCTCCTAGAATCTGATATTCATTATGTTCAGGTTAAAAAACAGTTAGGAGATATGATGGTAGGCTACTAGTTTGTCAGGAAATTATCAATTCTCTCTGTTTTCTATAGTATGAAGGTGTGATGCTCATGGCTGGAATACTGCAAGGCTTAATCAAATGCTCTTGAGATGTCCTATCAGAAGATGTTCTAAATTACTGGTGTCTGAATAAATATTTTGAGTCTAGCTTTGTAATAATCTGGGAAACAATGATATTATTACAGCTGGTATAAAGCTAGAATTCCATTTCATTGTAACAGTCAAACTTCTCAAGTTTGTTTCTTGTCTGTGCTGGAGTAAAACAAAAACTTTTAAAGAATTTTCACAAGGAAAATTACAATGTAATAGCATTTTATGAATAAATTATTCAGGATTTCAATTTCATCTTCTCTCAGCAGAAATAACTGCCTGACTTAGGATGTTTGAAACCTTTCCAACAAAAAACCTCCAAAGAGCTAACAGTGTCTTATATATACTTCAGCTTGGACAATCAAAGTTTTCTCTCAAAAATGTGTTTTTTGAAAATGCTGCAACCAGATTTACTGATTTAAATATTTTCTGATCAATTAGATCTTACTTGTGATGTACCTGTATACAGAAATTATGATCTAAGGTTATTCAAATTTGACTTTCATATCCATTTTTGATTTTGTTGAAAGGAGTGACACCACAAATAAATCATATTCAGAATGTTATAATGTTCCTATTGGTATGTAATAATGATACTTTAAAGTTCTTTAAAGATACTTTAAGATAGCTAGAAGCCTTCTCCAATTGTTAATCAGTGCAATCATTCTGTACAGTGTGTGTGAAACCTTAATACCCACAGCATATTATGGCACCTGGTACCAGAGACTGAGCAATGAGCAAGTTCAGTTCTGCCTCACAGATGGATATTTGCATCCAAAATTCAGGTTTCAGTGTATTCTGACTCGTGGATGGCTACGTGCAAACCAAAGTTCACATGGTTTACTTGGCCAGTAGCATGCAAGTACTGGTAAAAAATGTTCAAATTCATAAATTCCAGGTTGAATTTTTAAGGCTAAATGATAGAATGGAAGTCTCTTGGACCCCGTCAAAATTTGTGCTGGAAATTTTCTGGATCAAATTTCGAATTAAAATGTTACTTTATGGTGACTTCAAATTTTTAGGTCAAAGTGTCCCAGAACAACAGCAGGAATTTCTATATGCTTCAAAATCACCTTCACAGACAGTGAAAGCTGTCTTGGAAAATCTAAAATAAATTCTTATCTCTGGAGACCTAATATCTAAGACTGATAAAAGTATTATTACTAGCTCTCAACAGGATTCTCAAGATTTGCTGTGGCCAGTGAATGTATCTGTTTCTTCAGAACACTGGGAGGAGGGGTGCAGGCTGTACTACAAAAAAACTTCTCATGGTGCTTGCTTGTTATATCACACAGCCTCTGAATTTGTGTTTCAAGGAACAGATGAGAAATACCATTTATTGTCTTTCAATGAGCGTACACACAGTTCCAGATAGGATAATAAGTTGCTTCTAAGTGTGGGAAGAAACTTATCAGAAATATTTGGAAAAATTTGGTGCTTCTGAGTGCAGATAAAGGGTTGGTTGGAACAGAAACAGAACTCAGAATACAAACAATAAAGTGATAATGGCATTACTGACACTGAGGTGGAAGGTTGCAGGTTCGTATCTTGGACCTGCTTATTATAAGCTGCCTCAATAAAGGCAAATAGGTAGGTGTAAGAAATTAGAACTTTGTTCCAGTATTACAGGCATTTTGAAAGATATTATACATCTTTTAAAACCTCCTGTCAGAAACATAGCTTAGCTGCCACCATGCTTATAATAATGAAAGTGTGCTTATCATCATGAAAGTTTCTGTACATGAAAATGTGAAAGTGTATAGGTGTAGAGATTTTTTATATAAATACAGATATGTACTTTTTTTCCCCATCTTTTTCCAGAAAACCAGGAAAGGTATGGAACTGAGTTATTTACCTTTATATATGTTTATATACCTTTATGTAAGTTTATATTTGTTGACATGTGATTCTGAGAAGTGTGACACATTTTGTTTCTTAAAGACTGCAGCCACATCCCCAAGTAAATATCACCTTGTAAACAAAATCAACAGCGTTTTTCTATGCCCTTCAATATGCTGTCCCTGAGACCAAGCTACAGCCCATGTGGCTTCCACTCAGAAGTGACTGCAAATGTGATTTTGTGTCTACTTATCTGCTTCCAAAAGTCCCAAATTAACTAGGGCTTGGCTGGAGATTCAAGCTTGCAGGTGCTGATTGTTGAACTGCTGCCACACACTTCTACACACTCCTAGTCTTCTTTACTGGTCTCTCAGACAGAAGTATTGCAATCCTTGGCAGATTTACATCTTCTTAGGGATTCCTGAAAAAGTAGGAATCAAAAAGGACTGTATTCTCTCTCTCTTATGCAGAAGAGCAGAGGAGGAGCATATTGGTGAATTCTGCCCTCAGGAAATTATTATTCCAAATAATTAAGTTAAGAGACTTTTCTGAGAAAAGGTCTGGAATTTCCTGTCAGCTACTCTTGTACCTTAAAGAGGATAAATAATTCAGCTTATGGTCAGGCAGCAGAAGTCTCTGGCAGATCTGTGACAAAGAACTCAGATGCTGATTATGGAAAATGGGAATGGAAATCTAAGGTGGTCAGATCATGTGATTTTTCTGTGCAAATAAACCTTAATACGGCATCAGGATCTTCCTCTATGGCGTGATCCTCAACATGGGGCTAGGTACAGAGGTATTGGGGTGCAGGACAATAAGACTGTTATGGTTCAGGAATGGTATCCCCCAATTTAGTAATTCTGCTAAAACCACCTCTCCCTTCCCTGCCCTACACCCCAGTGGAATGCACAAAAGGCAGTGATCATGGGTTGAGATAAGAACAATTTACTGGAAAGAACAATGAACAGTAACAGCAACAACATTAATAGAAAAAGAGTACAAAGAGAGGCTGATTTCCATGTAAAATGCTCACAAAGTCCAAGCCGATGAAACATCTGCCGATGAAACACCTGCTTCCCTCCATCTGCCATATTTGTTCAGCTGGAAAACACGCCCTTCTTCCCAGAGGATCCCCTAGCCCCACTCCCAGATGATGTGAGATGGTATAAAACAACCTTCTAGCCATGCCAACAGGGCTCCACTCTCTCATGGCTATGGCAAAAATTTACTCCATCGTTGCTGGAACTAGGGCTATATCTGCTCTGTATTCTGTACTGTTTACATCATGCCCAAATCCTACACCTTCCAACTATATATTACACACATTTATATGAATATACACCAAGTCAGAAATAGCTCACCCTTATGTTGCCAGCCCAGATCCTTCTGAGGCACTTTAATCTTGGCAGCTCGATCCACCCATCCCTTGTTGCAATGTTTTCAGCAGCCCAACTCCTGGGCTCATGGGCATTTCATCATGTACTTGTACAGCCAACTTCTCTGTCCAGTTATATTGTAATCCCTCTCTATCATGTGATACATAACATGGATGATTTAATGATTCTATTTGCACTTAAAACATATTCTTTAGATGTCTTTCTTTTTTCTTCCTCAGTAGTCTCTAATGAGAGTTTCTTTTTATTTCCTTCTCTGTCCACTCCTTTTTGAAATGCATTCTGGATTACTTGGACACATGTGGGTTTGATGCCTTGAGAGGCTACCTGGAACAGAGGCTAGACAGTATTAAAAGAATAAAGTAGGTATTTATTAAAAAGGCCTTCAAAGGATACACAATGGGCAGTGCAAGAGCCTGGCCAAGGCTACACTCAAGATGGACTCTGAGCCACAAACAGTCACACACTTTTGTATGTTCTGGTCCATTTACATAGTGGTGTTAATTGTCCAATTACAACTTCTGGTTATGAAGTCCCATTCTCCCAGACTGATTCCCGGATTCACTTTTGTTTATACTTTTTGGGCCTGAAGTTGCAGCAGTGCCCTTGGTTCTCAGCTGGAAAAGGATTGTTTTGTCTAACTAAACTGTGGAGAGAACTTGCTAACACTTCATATGAAGTTGAGAGTTATGTACCAATACAGTACAAAATCTGGAAAATATGAAAGCTAAAACTTAAGGCATCAGGTCAAAACTTCAATGTTCTTGATAAATATACTCCTTGGTATGTAAAAGTTGCATCGTTTTTAGTAAACCATCCTGAAGCTCCTTCAATGCTAAGAAAAACACATAATAATTAACCCTGCTCATATTAATGCAAAATAATCCACAAATTTGTGCATAATCTTCCTTGATTCCTCCATGAATACTAGTCTAACTAATCTTTACTAATTAGTATTTTCAACTGTGCCACTCGTTTTATTTGCAGTCTTAGATGAGAATTTATGGACGTTCTTATGGCTGTTCCTAACAAGTAATCTGTTCCTCTTAATTTTGTTCAACATTTAATTTCTCTGTAAGTTACTGGTGATTCGCAAACATGACATGTCCATATGTTTCTTTCAAATCTCTAGTCTGCACATTAAAATGGAAATGTGTTAAATTTGGAGGCCAAAGACATAGAACAAGTCAACAGCCAACATAGGTCAAACAAACATTATCAGGCTTTCATAACTGCAATTTACAGAAGAGGCTGTTTTGTTGTTTTTTTTTTTTCTAACTATATTCGAAAATCAGTGTGATTCAGCTCTACTGGATAAGATCAGCTAGACAAAACAAAATTATTTTTATCTAGCAATACTCTCCAGCAGGGCTATACCTCTTACTTTGTTGTTCTGTAAACTTGAAATAAACTGACCTTTCACAATCCTTGTTAGTATTGTTTCAAGTCCATAAAGAAATCTCATATAAATTATACATCAAGAATAGATATATTTAATTTAAAGATAACATTTAAATCTGTAGCTCTTAATACTAGTTAAATTAATTTTGTTCCACACTTGCCTCCTTTAAAAAGGTGAAAGTGGCATGCTTGCTGTTGCCTGCTGGAAATCAACATTAATACAGATGGTAAGTAAATAGGCATCTTATCTTCCCCATGCCAGATGTTCACTAATTGTAGAACTGAATAATGGATAATAACATATCCTGTATTGATAATGTAATAATAATGTATTTATCAATCCACACATCTTTTTTACAATGCAAAAGAGGTAATCTGAGACTTTTGTAGGTTTTTTCAGCTCTTACTATGCACTAATGAGGAGCTGCCTGAAAAGGCTGCCATGTGAAAGAGAGGCCACATTACCTAGAAATGATAACAAAGTGTGATACCACATGAAATAGAAATTCAGTTTGACCATGGCTGGGATACAGTTCCTATCATTAGTATCACTCAGAATTAAAGTTACAGTTACAAAAGGATATGAGGTGAGTTTGATTTAACAGTGACTATGCTAGCTCCCATGAACTCCAAACCTTTGAAAGAAGAAGAGGGAAAAAAACAGTGAGATGATCACCATATTGTTAACACTGTAGATGACAGCCTTATTGAGTGAAAAAAATGCACTTCCATTTTAGTTATCTCTAAAGGGAACAATAACAGGATAACTATCTTCAGAACACATAGATCACTGTATTGCTCACTAGGACTTTGAGGTTAAAACCAAAGTTAAAACATTAAGATCATTTTTTAATCCCTCCAGTAACTTCACAGAGAAAACCAGAATAATTCCTGTGAAAAAATGACCCTAATTTGGAAAGAACTACAGTGCACTGGTACAAAATCAAATTGAGGAGAGAATTTGGTATGCAAGCAGTTATCAGACAGAAAAGCAGTTAAGCTACCCAGCTTTGCCATCGCAAACTAGCTGTCCATCATTGTTTGAAGACTGTGTTTCTTCTTGTCCCTGATTTTCTGCTAAAGCAATAAAAATGTTCTTGTTTTTCAGTGGTAGAAAACCTGCTATTCAGCATATCCCAGAGTAAGCACTGTGCATATTTTTAAAGATTCCTAATTAGAAACAGTAGACTCTTGAAATTTCTGGTGGAAGGCTAACAGAGATAAGAAAATGAAACATATTTTAGAGGAACTATTGTATCAAGTGTTATCATATTACACCTGGCATCTGTTTGTCTCTTTTCTTTCTCTTTTCCAATCTCCTTGCCAAGTGACTGCTAATAAATAGATTTAAGCTATCTGTGCCATCTGTTGTTTTACTGTAGACCTATGTGCTGCAGCCTCCTGTTTACTATAGCATTAAATTTAATCAATTTTTTTGCCAACAACATTTAAAATATACACATATCTAGGTTAACCAGAAAACCACTGTCAAGAAGCAAAGAGAACCTCCTCAAGCATATGTTGTACAACTTTCTCTTTCATTAACAAGACCCGTTTAGTCCTGGAGTGCATTTGGAGTGCATCTTTGTTGAGTTTGTTTAAAAGTTGCTATTTATTAATGCATCACACTGGAAAGGGCAGGGGAATCCCTGTATGGTATATTGTATAGCTGATTAAGTAACTAAAGAATTGATCATTATGTGTTGACCCTTTGGTTCTTTTCCACGATTAGATTTCTTTCTTGCTTTGCAGCATTTTTCTTTGCGAGCGGCGAGGTACTTCTGTGACTTCAGTTCCTGATAAAATAATTCTGACTTTCACAAGAAGAGGAGCTGGTAGCACTGCAGTTTCTTCGGCTGAGCCGAACAGTAGATTGTAACTCTATCGCCTCTCTGTCCTCATCATAGGAGCAGGAACCAACAGAAGTCCATCAAAGGTGGTGTGCAAGCACTGAAAATGGATCTATCTTGTCATATACAAAGAGATTAGGCACAAATGAGTAAATACACAAAAATTCAAAAATTATCTTTTTTTCCTTTTCTAAAGATTTTTGGAGCTATACCCATCTGTGTCATGAAACACAGCTATGTTCCTGTCTGGTAAAAAAGATTAAACACTTCAGATAGGCCATTTGGGCAAGGTGTTTCCATTATGACATGAAAAACTTTTTAATCATTTGTGTGGTCAATGACTTCCAAACTGGGTGTCTGGAGAGTGCTCAAATAGTTGGTGTTTTTTCCCTTCTGTAAAAGACTAAGTAAAGGTGGCCTATGTTTAAGAAGTTCTAAATATGTGGAGGTATTGTATGAGTGAACTGAAAGGGAGTTGCAAGTACTAAGTGCTATTAAACAGTGAAATTCAAGTGATGAAGTTTCAAACAGTTTTCCCCACCTTTAAATGAAAGTCCTTTGAAGAAGTGATGCTTCTTAATTCTTGCTCATTTCAGGGCTCAAAACTGATCATAAAGAGACTTGGCAAAGGATCATTAAAGCAGGTGGCCAGTATGAGTAATGCCCTTATGCAACAGCAGATTTTTCTGTGGTATTTCTGAGCTCATGGAAGCAGAGAGCTTAGCAAATCCTAATGCTACTTAACTTTAAGTAATTACCTTCTTAATGTAAAATGTAGGGTCCTCTTAAAGATTTTGTTGTTCTTCAGATGTTCTTCAAAATGGTGCCTCCAAAGGTAATAATGTCAATTCAACATGCGAGTTTTACTTACACAACAACAACAACAACAAAAAAGTAAATTGATACTTAACAATACCTCAAAAATATAGTTACATCATTAAATATTGGTTACATTAAAAGTTCCACATATTATCTTTCCCTGTTTACAATTTTTTCAATATCATAGTGTCCTAGTATTTAAATTCAATTAGGAGTGACATAAAAACTTCATCTATCTCTCCATTTCTTGTTCTTTTATTTGACACTGCACCATGAATCATAGAATTGTTAAAGCTGGAAAAGACTTCTAAGTCCAGCTGTCAACTTAGCAACACCACCATGTTTGCTGCTAAACTATGTCCTCAAATGCAATAATCACACATCTTTTAAACATTTTCAGGTATGGTAACTCAACACTTCCTTGAGCAGCCTGTTCAATGCTTGAAAACGTTTTCCTAATATTCGATCTAAACCTCTATTGATGCAATTTCCACTTGTTCTATCCTTCTTATCTGGGAGAAGAAAGCAACCTCCACCTGGCTACACCCTCCTTTCAGGCAGTTGTAGAGAATTGAAACATTTAATTTAATTTCTTTCCAGATAGCAGAATATTCTGAGTTGGAGTGATAAGGTCTCCCCTGAACCTCCTTTCTCCAGGCTAAAACACTCGCAGCTCCCTCAGCTGTTTCTCCTCACAGCACTTGTACTCCAGACCCTTTACCAGCCTTATTTCCCTTCCCTGGACTCATTCCACTGTTTCAACAACCTTCCTGAAGTGATGGGCCCAGAACTGCATACAGCACTCGAGGTGCAGCCTCACCAGTGGGAGTACAGGGCAATAACCCCTTCTCTGGTCTTGCTGGTCACACTGTTGCTGATGCCATTGGCCTTTCTGGACACCTGGGCACACACAAGATCAGGTTCAGCCGTGGGTGATCAGCAGCCCCAGGTCCTTTTCCACTGGGCACTGTCCAGCCACTCTGCCCCAAGCCTGCAGCACTGTCTGGGGCTGTTGTGGCCCAAGGACAGGACCTGTCACCTCACCCTGTAGATACCCTAACAACTGACCTCAGCCCATTGACCCAGCCAGTCCAGGTCCCTCTGCAGAGCCCTCCTGCCCTCCAGCAGATCAACACTCCCATACAGCTTGGTGTCACTTTTAAACTTGCTGAGGGTACTCTCGACTCTCTCACCCATGTCGTTGATGAAGATACTCTAAACAAGGTTGGCCCAAGACTGAGCCTTGGGGAAAACCAGGCTCAGGAAGGAAACTTTTTATTTATTTATTGCTTGATTAATATATTTGACACGTAAATGGTGACTTTACAAGGTTCAAAATACTGCACAAACTTAAAAGATTAAATCTTCCAATCTTTACATTTTTAAAAATGTGTAAAAATGTTAAGCTAAGAACAATCAAGACTGCATCATGTAAAAAAAAAAGAAAATCAAACCCTGAAATGCAGACTCTTTTTTTTTTCTGTTTTAATAGAGATATGGATTGTAATTTTGCTGGTGTTCAAATGCCATGACCATTTTCTCTTTTTTCCTTTATTTAATATTAAAAACCCCTAATGCCTATTATGAAGACTAACTATGTACTTGGTAACTACAGCAGCTAAATGTACAAGAATTAAATTATGAAAACCAAAACCCTCTTGTTCCTTGGCTTTGGTCTTTGACGGGAGAGGTCATCTTCAGGAATGACAGGTCCTGAGATCTGTGCAAAAATCTGAAGTGAGGAAGACTTACCCTCAGTGCAGAGGATCATCTTAGAGAGTGTTTGAATAGAGTAGACACATGCAAGATCATGAGGCCTGATGGGCTGCACCCAGAAGTGTGGTGAGAGCTGGCAGATGTCATTATGAGACCACTCCCAATTCCCTTTTAAAGAGTGTGGCAAGTGGGAGAGGTTACTGGGGACTAGAAAAGAGAAAGTGTAATTCCAGTCTTGGGAAAGGGCAAGATGGAGGACCCAGGGCACTAGAGGACCTGATGGAGGACATAATTCTGGAAATAATTTCTATGTGTATGAAGGACAAGAAGGTGACTAGCAGCAGTCAGCATGGACTTGTGAAGGGGAATCATGTGTGACCAGCCTACCAGCCTTCTAAACCAAAATGACTGGCTCAGTGGGCAAAGGAGGAGCAAAGAAGTTTAGGGAGCCATCTTCCCAGTGATGCCCAGCAAAAGGACATTGGGCATCTATTTAAATACAGACAGAAGGTTCCTTTTAAACAAAAGAAAGTACTGCCATTTTTTTTTTTTAGAAGTAAGGGTAGTCAGCACTGGAAGAGGTTTTGAGAAATGTTGTAGCATTTGCATCCCTGGCACCATTCTAATCTCAGCTGGACAGAAATTTTGGGCAATGTGCTCTAGCAGTCCAGCTGCCCTCTTTCAGCAGGGGGTTAGACTGCTTGACAGCCCCCCTGCTATGCTGTGGTACTGTGATTATTAAATCTATATATCCCTTGCAACATAACCTGCATTAAGACCAATGCAAGAGGAAACAACAGCAATGTATGGTATTGGTGATGCCTTGTGGTATGGCACAGATCCTCTGTTGATGGCAATTAGCTGCCTCCTGGGACCTAAATTAAGGATGTCACCACAAGGCTGAAGAACATAGCACAGCTTTCAGAAAGGGATCTGAAATAGATTGGAGCACTTGGTGGCATGAAATCGAACAAGAGCAAATACATATTCTGTCCCTGGGATGCAGTGAAGCTGGGCACAAGTACAAGCCCAGAGAGCAGTGTGTGTAGAGCAGCCCTGCAGAAAGGGATGTGGGGGTGCTGGTGGGCAGCAGCTCAGGGTGGGTCAGCAGTGAGTGCCCGGGCAGCCAGGAGGGCAAACCCCATCCCAGGCTGCAGCAGACACAGCAGCACCAGCCAGCCAAAAAACCAAGCTGGAAGTGGAAATGCTGGAATGTCCTGTGAGGAGCAGCTGAGGACTCTGTGTTTGGAGAGAAGGAGGCTAAGGGGATGTGGAGCTTCTTAATCAGGGGATGTGGAGAGTGAGATGCTGAGCTCTTCTGCCTGGGATCTGGCAGAACAAGACAAGATGCAAGGGAAGCCATGTCAGTATTGGTTCAGTCTCGACATTAGAAAGTGTTTATTTACCAAGAAGATAGTCAAACATTGAAACAGGCTTATAAAGAGGTGATTGATGCTGCCAAACTCTCAGAATTTAGGAGTGTCTTGGTTTGAAAGACAGGTGTTTGTTAAGGAAGGCAGGAACCTCCCTTGGAATGGAAAATGTAAAACCCCTTCCTCTGAATTATTATAATTTTGAAACTAAGGAATGGTCAGGCAAAGATATGAGAATAGAAATAACAGTTCTTTACTAGTATGTATAATTAAAAAAGAAAGAAGAACTACAACTCAATAGGAAAATTAAAAAGAAAATGCAGTAGCACAAAACCACAGACAGAGTCAGAATACAACCTGACACCCTGTTGGTCAGGGTGTTGGTAGCTGTCCAATTAAATGGTGGCTGCAGCCCTCCTGGAGTGACAGATGTGGTTCTGTTGAAGCAACGATCCTGTAGAAGGATGCAGTTTTCCTCTGAAGGTTCAGTGGTGGTGTAGATGGATCTGATCTTCCTCTGGGAATCCGGTGGAAAAGGCTGTTCTGGTGTTCTGAATCTCAGATTATATCCAGGTAGGAATGCTTGGCTCCTCCCCCAGGGTGGAGCATCTCACAGTGGGCTGATGTGATTTTATCAGTCATGCAGAGAGACTCAGTGGGCCATGAACAGAAGAGATCCCCCTGGAGGGAGGATAGGCCATGGAAGAGATAAAGAATATTGCTCCACCTGGTTTTAACAGATGGTGATAGAATACACGGTTTTGATTACATCTTGCATTGCAGCCTGAGACAAAGAGGCATTTGGACAACGTCCTTAACAATGTGTTTTAATTTTAACTGTTGGTCAGCCCTGTTGGTCAGGCAAGAGGACTAGATGATAGCTGTAGATCTCTTCTGACATAAATATTCTATTGCATTTTATTGGCAGATTTTGGTTGCTGTAAAATTAACAAACCATGTACTGTAAGATAGCTGTGCCTTCAAATTTCAAACTAAAGCAAATTTCCCAGCTCAAGCACGAGTCTAGGAAATTGTGTCTGCAAGAGTGGTGTGTTCTTAGTGTACTCGTTTGTGTGGCCCCAAAGACCTGATAAAAGGATACTTTACAGAAAACCTATTTTTCTGAGAACACAGAGTCCAACAAACCCATATTTAGCTTTGTTTTGATGGTTTTCTCCCATCCTATAATGTCCAAATTGTGCCAGCTGAAGAACAATCTGAAAATAATAACAGCTATAAACTGCTTTCTGGCTTCTAGCTTCAGAATAGCGCTTCATCAGATGCTATGCAAGGAAAGCTTTTTCCACCAGCTTTGGGGTTGGAATTTCATAATTTCTTGCATATGTAAATGCTAAGCTTCTAAAGAAAAGCATTGTTAATGTTGTTGCTCAAGCATTTCAGAGCTCAGTTCAGGAAAGTCAGTACTTAGCCATCTGAAGTGACTGAACTAGAAATGGCTGCTGAACTGGTTTCCACCGTACCCTGGCACCATCCAAATAAATTACTTAAATGAAAGAAGTAAAGCAAGAGAGCCCATGAAAATGTAGAAGACAAAATTCATTTTTGGTCCCCTTTTCTGAGGATGTGGTCTTTTCAATATTAACAATATTTAGCATTTAAACATGCCACTAAACAGGAAGATCTATTTCTGCATGCATTTGAGTGCATACAGATTTACTGAGCCAAAGACTGTTCCCAAAATATCACTGACCTCAAAAATATCAGACACTCCTATTTGGACAATTTCTATCCCCTTTTGAAAGCATCCAACACAGTGAGGATATAGCATCTGGGAGCTTTGGCAGCAGGTGATTTGTTATACTCACAAATGTTCATGTGCAAAAGAAGTGGATAGATTAAACACTTTGTGATGGGATGTTCCCCTCCACATGTGTGCTGAATCTGGTACAGCCTGTCTGGAGCTGAACTTGTGGGTGGCTGTCTAATGGGAAAAACTGAGGTGGTCTTATTTGAAGTTCTAATGATGAACACACCTTTTAGAAGTAGTAAGCTATCTTCCCTAGAGATATTGGCTGCCTATGCTAGGAGTTTTTCTGCACAAGGGGTGGAAAGTGGAGTGAGGTGAGAGTGAGCCAATGGAGAGATATTTCTGAATCTCAGTGAGAAAAGCCCAACAAGTGGCTTAACAAGGCATCTGCTTTAATAAGACAGAATAAGGAGAGGATTATAGGTAGTGAGAAGCATCTTACATCCCCTCAGATGCTGGGCACGCCACGTTTGTGCAGCATCAGGCAGGGTCCTGTAGGTTTTCTCGTGGCTAGAGCAGATTCTGTCCATGGGGACAAACTCTCGTTTTCTGTCATTCGTGGTCATGTATAACTTCCTTACAAATACACAGTTCCGGGAATAATGATAAAATTATTTAGCTGCATTATGGATTCTGTCTATCCTGCAGCTATCAAGCTTTCTGTGGTGGATGACTATTGATATGACAGAAGAATTCTTAATTTTTTATTCCAAAGCTATGCCACAACACTGTTAGACACTCTGGAACACAATGACATGTCCCAAGGCAGAAAAAGAAGGTTGTTGTTGTTGTAAATAACCAAGATGCAATTGCTAAACACTGTCAGCAATAAATATGTGGCTTTTCCACTTTAGGTAAACTCTAATTAATTTCTAATAATGATTCATGCTGAAATACCACTGTGTTGACTTTCAAATTTTCATCTCTCTTACAGGTAATAGATTTGTAATGTACTTGGGGTAATATATTATAGCCAAAAGAAATGAAAATCGAGCTGGCTGGGAATCTTGTGCTTGAATTTGTAAGAGTAAAACAGAGTTCTTATTATATTCCAGGAAAAATTTACATACAAGGTAAAAGAAAATAATAATTTTTAATTCTGACTGACACACAGAGAATGAGAATTTTGTAATTAAATTACAAATCCTGCAACCAAAGGCCTTACTTAAAGAGAGAAGTCATATTGGTCATCTTCCAAACTGATCTTTTATATTAAAAAATAGCTGGGAACAGTAAATGCCAAAATGATATCTAGTGAGTTATATATATAGTTATTACAGATATGGTTAGTTATAGCTGAAATATAGTCCTGTAACTTCAGATTTCTGAAGGTCCAGAGTTTTTGTTTGTTTGTTTGTTTGTTTTTTTAAGGCTACCAACTGTAATCCTGCCAGGCCCAGCAGTCCCTAAACAAAGGATGATTTGCAGGGACACCACAGGCATGTCCTGTGGGTGAAGGTAGGGATGGAGAAAGCTGACTTCTCTCTATAGACAAAAAGGGTCAAGGGTCCTTGTGAGGAGTAGTGAGGAGAAGAAGAATTAAAGTTACACAGTCTAGTGAGGTACTGCACGGCCCCATTTTTCAGCTGCTTTGCAGGAGCCACTTTAAACTGGCATCAAGGCACTCTCTGCTGGGCACAGCAGATTTGCTAGGTCACTCATGCGACAGAGGAGTGCTTAGGATAGTTCACAAGAATAATGCTAGATTTCCTGTCAGATTTTTGGGCAAGAAGTATGTGGCAGAACTGACATATCAGAATTTTTCTTACACTTCTGCAGTGATTGAAGGACATGGACTGTGCTATGCAAGCAAAAGTCACTTTATTACACTAATCATGTATTTTTATAGTCTCTAACTTCCCTACAAAATTTTCCACTTAGACCTTTTGCCCCTGTTCCCTTAGCAACACAATCTTTTTGGTTATCAAGTCCCTGTTACATTCTTTTTGCCAGCAGTGCCCTTGTTTCATCTCCTCTCCCCAGAGCGGTCAGAGTGACCAGACATGATAGCTTCACTTTTGCTCTAGCCTTGAGTTTATCTCTCCCACGTCTTCCTTGTACCAGGACCAAGAGGTCCATGGCACTACCCAGCTCAGCTTCTGTGGCTGTCTGATCCTCCACATACGTCTCAACTCTTAATGGCCCCATTCTGTGAAACAATCTGTTTCCTTCTTGCACAAGCAAAACTGTAATTGTAAGAACTGCAATAGTTAAAAGAAACATGATGAGAACCCCATATTTCTCCCTTCATGCCCTCCTTCTGTGAGCATGCCCCCCTCTCTGGGGCAAAGTGTGGGCTCTTGCCCTTGAAAAGTCTCCCAGTCTCCACTCAGTTGCCGTGATTGTGCTGGTCTTCATCCTACATCCTTCTCTCTGTTTCCTCTTCTCCCATGACATGTTGCAACTCAGAGATGAGCTCTTGCTCTTTGGTATCCACCACTGCATCCTGCTCTCCTTCACCAAGAAGTCCTGGTGATGACCCTGCTTGGCACAGACTTGTGTGATCTCTGCCCTTCTTTGTCTCACCCCAAAAGAAATGGCCCAGCAGGGTTAAAGGTCCGTCACCAAGGACAGCTAATGCTCCAGCTTTCTCTCCCTGTGATGCCTTCGGTGGTGGCTGTATAGTCACTCTGGATTGTTTTCATAACAGAATCACATGGCTGCCGCTGTAGGACATGCAATGAATCATCCAGAATCAATCACCAGAAGGCTAGAGAGAAATTTATTCAAAATATGCTTTCTTTATGTGCTATTTACAGAGGCCAGTACGATTGGATGGCAAAGTTAACACCTCTTCAAACACACTGGTCAAGCCAGAGGGCCATCAAGAAGTCCCTCTTCTAAAAGGAAAGAATAACAAAGATATAGTAAAGAAAACATCTCTTTTTGTTTACAGCAAATTGCCTGGGAAAAGAATTTCACAAACCAAAACATCTCAGGCATGAAATCAGGGCTACATATGGTGTCTCCTCATAGCTATTATCTTAAAAGTCTCAGTCCCAGACATCTTTAAAGCCACTATCAGTTATTCCCATGCTTGACTGAAAGTGCCACAAGGAGATACCAGGGTCTTCTTGATTACCAGCATTTGGAGAAGAAAGGGTGTGAGCTTGCCAAAGGTTGCAGAGCTACACTCTATAACCTCCTTTGTAAAAACTGGCTTTGGAGTCACAGACAGAAGGAGAAAGCATGGAGAAATATATACCCTAGAAACTCTTTCAAGAGCCAGCTTGAACACTCGTTGAGTTGTGCTTCAATGTACTTGGTTACCATTGTATTATTACCATTTCTTTTTGCACCAGTGGAATAAAAAGTAGGTTGCATGTAAAGCTGTTTTACTAGAATTAATTTCCCTCATTTTTCCCATGTTACAGTCTTGTTACAGATTGTACAGAGGAAGTATATGGTTACCATAACATAAGAATAGTTTAAAATATTGAGAGTTAGTAAAATTATAAAATCTTTCAAAATGCTCTTTGCAGAACTCTCCTAGATATTGTGACCTATATAACAAGAATGACACGTAAAAGATAGCCAACAGTGATACAGAAAAGAACTTCAGCAAGATGCAGACTCCCTATTCCAAATTAATTAATTAGCTGCTGGAGCACTAAAAGGCTCTTTCAAAAGTTGTTATAGCTCCTGCCCAAACTCAACATGATTTGAGAAATCATAAAGTTCTGCTTCAGTTTTACCAGAAGAGTAATTTATTAAGTCTTAAATTATTTCAGTGAGCAATGAGGAACAGCCTTCTGCCAAAAATGTTAAGCATTTTAAAACAAAATGTTTTTCTTCTCTTCCTTTTTTTGCAGACTACTTAAATTCCAAGATTGGACTTGAATGTATTAGAAGCTAAACAGCTATTAAGTAGTTTGTCATTGTAGTTTACTTATTTAACTTATATGTCTACAAGAAATATAAAAAAACCCCTAGACTTCATAATATGGAAACAGGAACATTGTGCCTCCTGGCAACAGTGCATGCAAATGGTAAGAACAGGCTGCCAATGTACAATGATTACCTCTGCAGGTAATTTTTGCCTTCCTTTATAAATAAGAGAGATTGAGAGTTCATGAATGATTGCACCTTCAAATCACATGCACCTTCTGCGATTAGAATGCGCAATAAAAAATTTAAATTAATTCACACATGCGTAAACATACTGTATATAGTTAACTACTAAGGTATTTAGTAGGTACTTAAGGTTCTTAAGGTACTTAAGAATCACTGATTGCCTTCAACACTACTTTTAATAGTAGCCTGACTCTCAGGCCAATCAATACTGATCAATAATCAATACCTTGGGCATGTGAGAACTCTCTTGGCTCGTGGTTTTTGCTAGTGTATGCCACGCTCAGCCTGGCTTGAAACACCAAATATGTATATTTGTCTGCATTTATAGACAAACTCATGCTGATACACCCTGGGCACCACTCCTTCAGGTCAGAAGGAGTTTCCAAAACATTGTTTCCTCCTCTTCAAGGCCTGGCATCATTACACTCTAATGCCAGGCAGTCAAACACCTAACAGACTTTCTACCACACTCTAGCTCTTATATTTTAATTTTTTCACGGGTCATGATAGAATCCTCAGTTCAAATCAATTAATTTCCTTTATGAGCAGACCCAGCACGTTCAGCCTGGAAAGAATCATCATCAGGTTACAAAAGTTGCCCCACCAGTACCTTGGTTTAATTTCATTAAGCCTGGGTCTCATGTTTCTGGTCTTGATTTCCTCAGACTCGCATTCAGCTGGATGGAGACATAATAAGGTTAAACATTAAGCAGCTACTAGCTTTTCATTAAGCTGATGTTGCAAACCACAATTTTTTAGTAAGTATAGTGCTCAGAAAAATAACATGAGGATTTTGATTGTAGTCTAGATCCATTACTGAGGATAAAGAGAATTGGCCAAAGCAAAGCAACATGAGCAATTGTACAAGAGCATGTTGTAGTCCCTGAGGTACATTAAAGTGCACTTCAGAAAATCATAGAGGAGTTGTAATTACAGAGATGTGAGGGGTTTTATCTTCTCTCTGCCTCATTTATCTGCAAAACAAACTGGTATATGTTTTGTTTGATAGGTTTACCTTATTTCATGCAGTCCAGCTTTTGTTTCTGAACTTTAAAACAAAATATAGAGACAGGTTAGTTCCCTCTGGTCAAGTTTAACAAGTTCTGAGGTATGGGTCAGCTTGGAAGCTGAAACAGCTAATGGTCAAAAGAAATGCTCAAGCCTAAACAGTTGTGGCAACCACTGTGCCTCCAGTGTGGCAACCTCACACTGCAGCATTCGGGGCTGAGCTTCAGTATGTTTGTCTTTTGGAGAACAAGCATTTGACTGTGTGCTACTGACACAATCCTTTCAAACAAAAGGGGTTTTGAGCAAACAACACAAACTTTGCCTTCAGGAAACTTGGGAGATGAAGACCTGAAGCAAACCCTCTTTTGTAGCAATTTGTTTTATTTCATGGCGAGTATTTTTTAGTACAGAAAAGTTCATAATGTACCTTTGCTTTTCCCATTTCCAGTCTATTTCTGTCAGTGCCTGTCACCTGTATAGATTGCATAAATGAGAGTTTAGAATCCCAGAGTAGTCAATATTAATTAAGAACTTAATTTATTGTTTTAAAACAGCTTTAGTGATATGGAGGACAAGTTTTTCTGTCATCTGCTCAATATTTATTTTAAGCATTTTAAACCACCTCAGGAATATTCAGTGCACAAAAACTTTTTTATATTTGAATGGATTCAATTTTCAAGTCCAAATTAAAGCTATAAATTATATTTACATAGTTCATTCTCCACAAAGGGGAATGTGTTTTGCATGCATAGCTTTTAATATATGAAAATGAAGATGAAAATACAACACACATTGCTAATTTGGACATCGCAGAATTTTTAGACCATTTCAACCCCAGGCTGATGATCCTTCTTTCAATAGCTGTGTTTCACAATTATGCAGCATGTACATGTGTCTCAAATAAAAAGGGTCGTGTTAAGTAAACTCAAGCACTTTGGCTCTTCAGAATATAATAATGGTTTAAAAGCTATTATTAGTACTTTGGTTTTTAGCATAAATAGGAAAAGGCAACATAATTGAACAGAAGGTTCAATTTTTTCCTTGTTTTTCCTTGTCAGTTTGAAACATCTACAAGAAAAACAAAGCTAAGATCAAACACTAATTAGTATTAGGCTTTGATTAAAAAAAACAAACACAACAGAAAGTTTTCTAGAGTTAAGCAAAGCACCTAACCATTTTGTCATGTTTGAAACTGGTAGAATTTATGTGGATAAATCCATCTGTCATTTTGAAGTCACAAACCCCACTCCAATTTGGAAATATAAAGCGACTTGTACATTTGGAATGGTTAAATGTTAGCAATTTGGTTTGCAAAATAGAAAAGCTTTAATATATCCTACTGCTTAGTTTTAGAAAACCTACCTTGAATCATACTAATAACAAATAGTATTCATAAGTATAAAATGTGGGCACTTGATAAGGTGTTTGATGGCCCAATCTTAAGTGATTTGTGTTCATTTAGATCTACATAAGAAGTCAGACTCTCATTTTTTTTTTCTTGTCAGCTAGTGCTGGCTTATTAGGTCAATGGAAACACTGAAATTATCTTCTTCCTTCTGCCTTTATCATGTTTTGTCATTGATTAAGAAGAGAAACCAAATCCAAAAGTGCCTACATGCACCTACTTGGCAGTCACATAAAATAATCGATGCCTAGGCATTATTTGAGTGAATTTGAAAGCAATATTTAAGCCAGCTCATTTTTTTTTTTTTTGAGTTTGATGTCTCTATCCCTTTCAGCACAACATATGTCCCAAAATCCAATAATTTGAAGATAAAATTATGCCTCTTTCTTACTGATTTATGTCCTATTAACTCACACAGACACATAAATAAAACTCAAGACATAAGTGGTCAAAAGTTCTTGAACTGTAATTATTATTAGTATTATTTGTATTTAGTATTTAGTATTTAGTATTATTTGATACCTGAGCACATATTTCTAGAGCTTGAATACTCCTGCATTGCCTTGCTTAAGTGACAGGTCAACCTTCATTTATTAGTGCCATCTCATTATATGTAATTTCAGCTTTCTTCCAAAAAACTCCCTAAATGGTCACGTCCCACTAAAATTAATGCAAATTCATACCAAGTATATGAAGGAAAACAAAATTAGAATAACAGTACAGTGAGGATACAGGCTAGTACTTGGGCACAAAAATTTGTATCCTTGGATGCCCTTACACAACACCTTAATTGTCCGTGTTCCTGGGGTCCTTCTTGCAATGATGCTTACCCACTGATCCTCATGGGAAACACCTCTCATGTTTAAACCCATGGCCATGTAGGACCTCCAGTCAGCAACTATATTCTCTTTTGGCTTTTGTCTTGTTTGGAAAGCAGCCATGGGGATGACGCTGATAAATTGTGCAGACATTGGCAGCTTGGGGTCATCTCAGGAAAGGTACTGTGTTAAACAGAAAGTAGATGTGCTTACTGCCTGTTAGACTGTTCAGCAATCCCTGCCTTATGTCGGAGCCTACCTCCTCCAGGGATTGACATGGTGCTTTTCAAGTATGGAGGAAAGATTATCAGCAGGAACTACATTTCAGTTTAATTCTTTTTGGCTGATCAGGACCAGGTGAGGGTTCATTCCTGTACTCCAATCCCTCACCCTCTGTCGAACTGTTAGTAGCTCTGAGTATGATATGGATTTTACTGTTCATGGGCTTGCTCTTGCGGCTAGTGCAGGATTTGTGCCATACTTCTGGAGGGCCCAAAGCAGTTTTGTACTGCAATCCCCTCAGTCAGAGAAAACCTGATGGTGTCTCTCTTTTCAGCTATGGAAAATCAGTCAAGGAAATTAGCAGCAGAGATAATAAAAAAACCCAAGAGTACTGAGTCCGGTGGGGATATAGTTAATTCTCTTGTAGCAGCTTGTACAGTGCTGTGTTCTAGATTTGTGGCCAATGCAATCCTGATAACACAGCTGTCTTGCCTGTCTTGCTGAACTGTGTTTTCCCAGCATCCAAGGCTTCTGTTTCTCCCACTGCCACCCCAGTGATGGGCACGATGTTGAGAGAGGACAAAACAAGACAGATGAGCTGAGTTGCCAAGGAGATATTTCACACTGTATCATGCCACAGGCAGCAATGAAACAAAGAGGAGGGAGTTTAGAGACATTTGCCATGTTTTGCTTCAATCTGCTTGTGAGAGGCCGTGAGTGGTTTTGCACTACTTGTTTTGTTTCAATGTGTCTCTGTCTTCTTCCACTCCTTCTTCACATAATGAAAAATTTTTAGCTGGATCTGAAAGGTTTTTTGCCAATACACTTCCTTTGCTCCTCCCCCATTCCACTGGGGGAAGGGGCAAAGTGAGAAAACAGCTGTGTGATATTTAACTGCCTGCCAGGGTTAATTCATGTGATGGCAATTTATGTTTGAAGGGCTGAAGTTTCTGTTGTTACTGAGCAGAGTTCACTACTAACAGCATGAATTATGAGAAATAAAAATGTTAACCTATCCTACTCACACTGAGTAATTTTATTCAGTTCTGCTTTTTTTTCCCTGTTAATTATATAGAAATTATCCCTTCTTTCTTATAAATACTTGTAATGTGAAGTGATTGAAAGCTGTTGTTTGAAAGACTAATGATTTTGATTACAATAATTTTAAAATAATGACTGCAGAAAAGTCAAGGTGCTCCCCCCACCATGCTGCTGGAAAAAATTTCTCTGGTAATGGAAAAGACTGAAGTCTCACTAATGTTGCCACAGAGGTGAGTGGAGGGTCCTTACTTGACAGACTGTAATGTCCAGTGGAGTGTCCTCATTGCAGAGTCAAGCAAGAGTTTTTCCAATTCAGTTGGCCACTGGCATTTGTAAATCAGGTGTTCTGATGCTTTAATAAACTCGGATGTTTTGTGATTCCTCCATGCTGACTCATAAAAGAACATGCTTCATCTTTTGGACATGATATGGGAGGCATCAGAGGCCTGTCCACAGGTGACTGACATCAGCAGCAACCTCACTGCAGCATGGAAGACTTTCAAACTGAGCCCAAAACCTCAGGCAGGGTTTAATATCTAGTCTAGAGAGCAAGGTAACACATCTAGAGGGTCACAGAGAGAAGGGGCAAGGTTTTAGCTGGTGAAGAGAAAGATTTATGTCAAACATCAGTAAATGCTCAGTTACTAGTAAATGTATATGCACTACACTTTCTGGTGGAAAGTTTTGCTACTGTTCAGACAAGAGAAGTGGACTTGAAAAATATGTCTAGGTCAGAAAATGTGAAGTGTGAGCAAATTGTGCTGAAGCCTGGCTCTGAGAAAAGTCCAACAATGGGCTAACACACAATGCAGGATATTCCAGCATGTCATAGACCTTCATCAGAAAGGCCTCTCTACAGCTGCCTGAAAGGAGGATGCAGCCAGTTGGGAGTTGGTCTCTTCTACCAGGGAACCACTGACAGGACAAGAGGACACAGGCTTAAGCTGCATCAGGAGAACTTTAGGTTGGACATTATGAAAAAGTTCTTCACAGAGAGAGTGACTCTGGAATGGGCTGCCCAGGGAGGTGGTGGAGTCACCATCCCTGGAGGTGTTTAAGGAAAGGCTGGATGTGGCACTCAGTGGCACAGTGACAGGGTTATGTTGGGTCATAGGTTGACGCAGTGATCCCAGATGTCTTTTCCAACCTAGTTAATTCTGTGATTCTGTCTTCCTCCTTCACTCCTGACTTGAAGGACTGTTTAACTGAGACTAGAGATGTTCAAGCCCTTATTTAACAATCTGTAACTAATAAGCACTTCTTTTACATTTTCAGAGCTTAAAAATAGCCCATTAGATATAAGATTGTTACCAACAAAATCATGCTTTCGTTCAGCTTGTGCTGTCTCTCAACCTGCACAGAAAACAGAGCTTTGCTCTGAATGCCATTTGGTTCTCTGATCCTCTCTGTCCTGCTGATGCACTCGCTCTCTTTCTCTGTGCTGTAATATCAGATGGCCTCCACTCCCAGCAAAACTGCTGGCAGTCAGCCATTTGGAATAGACAGCCAGAGCATGAAAAGACAGTCTTGCTCAGCTTAGTAAATGGATTTTATAGGACATATTTAGGAACTTTGGGTAAAGCACCTGACAAAGAGCCGTCAAAAGCTGGAATTGTCCTGGGAAGTGGAGTATTTTGAAGTGGTAATTTCCTCCCTTCTTTTTTTTTTCTTTTATTTTTGCAGGTTGCTATTTGTTTACTAATCTATTTCTCAGTCCCTCCTCAGTTTGCAAGTTCACTAAATAGAGGTTCACCTGCACCATGATTGTATAAAATACTTGTATTTGTACTTGAGAATGATCCCCCTGTTTGACAAATAAACAAATACACAAAGTATAAGCTTTCAGTCTTACAGTTCTCATAAAAGGGAATGAACAATGTCGATATTAGCACTGGATGCAGCTTAGAGTAGTATTTGAAAATGGAGAAACTCAGTGCGTGTAGAAACACCGAACCCTTAGGAAATAGCTGGAAATTTGCTCTTTGTTCTGTGTGATCTACATCCTGCAGCAAAGTTACAGGAACACAAGTACCAAAAGCAAGTAAATTCACCAGTGAAAACTGAGTTCAGCATAAGGGCTGCAGGAATTATTACCCTAGAAACCTCAGCAACAGATATTAAAGGATAATTTGTATTAGGGTGAAGAAAATAGATTTGACTGCAAAAGTGTAAGTTTCGTGAATGTAATCACTAAGTTCAGTTTAGCAAACATCCTAATTTCTTCCATTTGTCATATCTAGGACTGACATTGCTCATTGACTGCTTTCTATTCCTGAAGTGTTAAATCATTCAAAGTAAAGAAATATGACCACAAAATAAATTATTTAAGCTTGGATCTTCTAAGTCTCTCAGACTTGAAAATGGACTTTTGTTTTTAGGGTCTCTGGACCCAGTTACTCATATTTTCAGCAACTGTTTTCAAATCAAGTATTTAAACTAAAAAACAAACAAACAAACAAAAAACCCACAACTTTTTTCCCTCCCTCTACCTTTCTTTTTTGTTTTCATGTTGTTTTGGTTTTTTCAGACATATCTTTTTTTCTTTTTCTTTTTTTTTTTTTTCCAGTGTATCAGCTTTCATTTGAAAGCTTCCAACTGAACTTTTGGAGCTTGAATAAATAAATAGCAATCCAAGTAACTTAAAGCTGCATCTAAAAAAATAGTGAAAGAAGCCAAATATCAGAAAATAACATATATGTTTCATTGGTATACTATAGACACAATGAGAAGATCTAATTAAAGGATTTTTGCTGAAATACTATGGTTCAAACAAATAACAAGTTTTTTCCCTACAACTGCTTTTCCTTACTCTGCTACTGTTGTATAATAACCCTGATCCAAAAACCTCAGCTCCCTATCTGACCTAGATAAATCCCTTCTCCCCTAAAATCCTACCAATTAACCTCTTCAGTCTTCTTTTTAGGTGCTGTGCATGGACTGTAGACAGCCACACCTGCATTTTGTATTCCAGTCCTGTTCCAGTCCTACTGCAACCAAAGTACAATGAATTGCTTGTGATGCTTTCAGTTTGAAAGTATGTTCATGTAGCCCTGCAAGTGGGAGAAAATAACACACCACAGTACTACCAACATTTTCAGGGCATTCTCAGGCCTCTCGTCATGGGGATTAAGTTCTTTAAATTCCTGAAATGCAGATTGTTATAGAAATGCTGACAATTATTGATGCATCTCAAATTGTGATTTGTGATCTGTAAAACCCAAGAACACATTATTGTGATGGAGGGACAAATTTTACATTTTACAGCTTTTACAGAAAAAAAAAATCTCCAATCCCAATGCAGAATATGCTGTACATTAGCATTTAAGAGAGCAGCACTCAAAAATAGAAAACAGACAATGACAAATATCGGGAATGTACGCTTAGAAAATAAAACAACAATAATAAAGCAAGGTCCATTTAAATTTGAGATAAAAGGAAATAACTTGAAGTAAACTAAAAGATAAAGACTTTAGCTAGGTCTCTGATGATATATCCGTGAAAAATGACTACTCTAATGCACATAAAAACAAAGATAATGCACTCCTTAGCAGCCTCCAAGTGTCCCACATACTTACATACAAAGGGCTGACATAAAAAAAGCATGAATTGAGGAGACCATTATTCCACTAAATTATAGGAAAACAGCTGGATTGGATGTTTCCCCATACAAATTCTATAAAATCTTTAAAGAAACTCTGACTTCCATTTACTGTGTAACATTCACCATGTCTTGAACATGGTGAAAAGCCAAGACATTTGGCATAATCTTAATTGAGATGGTAAATATCCAAATGCCCTGTCATCTATCTGCAAAGGCACTTCCAAGGACTTAAATCTGTATTTCCCCATTACTGAAAACAACAAGTAGAAAAACTTTTAAAACAGACATTATTTGTTGAATAATAAGCATATTTATGGCTTACCTGTATTAATCAGAGTAAGAAGAATCATTATTCATGAAGTCTATAAAATATTTGGTTACAAAGTGTTAACTTTGAAACAGTGGCAGTTGTAGTGGCAGTTTTAATAGATTGTTGGAAGTATGCCAAAGATATGCTTTAATGGACCTTAATCAATAAGTTGGTTAGGGTTCCCAAGTTGAAGGGCAGGGCATCCAGACTGAATCCTTTCACTGTATTTCCCAGTTAACAGTTTAGAAAGACACCTCTGTTATTCTGAGACAAGCATCTTCTGGCCTTTTTACTTATCAGATCTATGGATTCCTCACAGCAAGGGACTGAATGTTTTCACCTACTTTGCATGGGCCAGAACTGGCCCAAGATTTTCTTAATCTGGATCATCTACTATCCTTTTGTCATTTTTTTCCTCACCAGGAAATATACCATAGAAAGATGTGTACTGCCTAGGGAAAAAAACCTGATATTTCTAATTTTGGCTTGCATTTGTTTTCCTGGGGTTTTGAATTATTTAATATCTTATTAGTTTCTTCTCTGATTTTTGTTTCCATTTTGTCACCCTGGTCCTATAAATGTTATGCTCCTACTCAGTTCTGCAACCCTTCTGTCACTCCCTCCACTTTGTTTCTTCCACTCATCCCTTTCTTTCTAATCCCTGCCCAAATGATAGCAGGTTGTTCAGTTTCTTTGGCAAGCAGAATTAAAAATGAAAGCAGAAGCAAATTACAGTGACACAAATGAATCAACCTGTGGAAATTATATCTACAGCTCACATTCTCATATTAGAGGGAAGAGGGGTGATGTGGTTTTAGGCCCAGCTAAAAATTAAGCACCACACAGACACTCCCTCAACCTCCACTCTCTCCACCTCACTCTCCCCCTGTAAAGTGGAGAGGAGAATCATGGTAAGATTTGTAGGTTGAGACAAGAACAGTTTAATGATTGAAAAGAAAGTTAATAAATTGAAAATAAAACACAGTAATAATGGCAAATAATAATAATATTACTAAAGAGGAAAAACCAAGTGATGCAGAATGCAATTACCCACTGAGTGATGCCATACCCTCTTCTCACACCCAGATCAGCCTTTCCAGGTAACTCCCCCCAGTTTATACATTGGGCATGATATTCTGTGGTGTGCAGTAGCCATCGGGCCAGTTTAAGTTGCCTGTCCCAGTTGTGCTCCCTCCCAGTTTATTTTGTGTTCCTACTCACTGGCAGAGCATGAGACACTGAATAAATCCTTGACTCAGGATGAACACAACTTAGTAGAAAACCAAAACATCAGTATGTTATCTACACCATTCTCATTCTGAACCCAAAACACAGCACTGTAACAGCTGCTGAGAAGAAATTAACTCTATCCCAGCTGAAACCAAAACAGAAGAGCTTTTCTTTTTAAAGGATGACAAAATCTGTGAACTGCACTGCCACTGAGGGTAGTAACAAACATTCAACCCCTCAGGGTTCCAGTGTGGCAAGCCGCTTGAGAGTCACTTATGATTGCCATGTCATTAACTCCTCAATATAATTTTACATTGCTACAGCTTCCAGTAATGATTTTTCTCTTGCAATGCAATATAATTAACCCTCTGAAAAAAATCCATTTCAAAATCATTAGATAGAGATCTCTTTACTTAAGCTTCAAAAGCTTCATTGTTCAGTTATTGATGCCATTCTTCAAGAATCTTCAGTGAAAAAGAGGCAAAACTCAAAGGTTTTATTCATTAATTTGGATGTGAATCAAGTAAGAGAATATGTTATTTGCTTAGTTCTGTATAAGCACATATTTACTGTGTATATTTTCAATCTCACTTCAGAGTGACCTTCAGAAAGACTGTCAAACATCTCAGCCTACACAGTATCTGTTACATGCAATCTCCTTCCCATCGTTTTTCCCCGACAGTGGCATCTCAAGAACCCACATACATGATGTTTTTTCCATTCATGGGCTTGCAGTTATAAAATGACAGGTAACTGAATCAATGTTTTTCATATACAGATCTATTACTTCACCGTTTTACAATAACACATCACACCTCAGCTACTGTCAGACTCAAAAATTCTCTGAAATTATTGTGACTTTCTCTGACTCTGCTTGCATTTGCAATATTGCTGTGATTCTCTCACAGAGCAGTATACAGGAAAACTTCCTAAAACTTAGCATGGCCTTATCCCCCTTTTATGGTCAGATATTAGTTATGTGGACATTACATACATTAATTACATATATTTACAGCTGCTCCCTATTCAAAAATAGACTAGAAAAACAGGAGAATGATGAAATTCAGCAGTGAGTGAGGGAAGACAAAAACCCAGGAATGACTATGACTGGATGGTCCCAATGTACTTAATTGTCAGAAAGGCTGAACTGTTCAACAGGTTTGTGAGAAGGGACTAGAAAATAGAATGCAATGTAGCTGATGGGCTCAGAAAAGCATTTTTTAAAGTGGGGAACTACAGAAACAGCACACAGCTGAGTCAGTAGGACATGAGTGGAACAAAGCTTAAATCCAGGGAAGAGGAGCAAGGAAGCAATAGTTTTAAACAAGAGGAAATTTTAGACGGGGGCAGAAGTTTCTAAAGTAGATGAATTTCCCATAATTCTCAGAGACTGAAAAGGTTAGAGATGAGTTTTCAATCAGCCAGAGATGATGAGGTGACAAAAGAGCAAATGTGCCTTTGTGAAATTCTACACAAAATTTGGAGTGATGGAATACTCCATTTCCGCATTGAAGCTTAGAGTTTTCCAGAGATGGGTGTTTTAAGTAATAGACCTCTTTGGGCTCAAGAATGATTACTGCAGAAAACTCACTTGATGAAAAATGAGTGCACTTACTATTCTACCATCTCTCAAATGTTGTGCTTGTCACTTCTCTGATACTTTGCAAACCTGAGCTCGGAAAACTTACTTAAATAACAGGAAGCTCAAGGTGAGCTCATTCCCACAAAGCGGTTGGCCCATGGATACACACCAGTTCCAAGCCTTTCTTTCTAGAGTGTTTCTCATCACAGTAAGTATATTCTAGCTGTGTGAAGAGATATTGTGGTAGACAAAACAAACAAACAGACAAACACCCATCCAAGAAGCAAAGAAGTTGACAAAGTAAAAATTAATTCTGACTCTGAAAAACACTTCCAGTTATCCCTCTGCTTTTAATTATTTAAAATTTAAAATGATTTTTTGGAAACCAGGTGACACAAGAACTGGGGAAAATACCAGACAACAAAATTAAACATATACATCTATGAGACATTCACAATGACAGATGGAGGAGACAAGTTTTCAACACTGATGAGAGTTACTACACATTTTTCTGGACATGCATATTGTTAAAATGTTGTCTGAAAGCTAGTTTTAAATTTAAGCCTTTCCCACCTTCTCTGTTAAGAAAAAAAATAGCTTTAAATAAATCGATTGATTAGCAGCAACAAACCTATCATATATCAATTGTGTAACACATAATAATTTTGGCAGCTTGGGAAGTCCAAACAGAGAATACTAATAAAAATGAGTGATGGTCTCAGCCAGCATATGGAAAACCAAAGTGTGCTCTGAAAAATCTGTCTCAGAAAATAATAATTGCATGTAACTATAGTACAGAAGTTTTAATTTCCCACTGTTTTGAACTTTGTATTTCAGGTCCACTTTCCAGGCTTTTTAAACTGCTGACATCTTTTATCTTTGGGCTGGTGAGAAATTTTAGGTATTTCTGTGTATTCCCAGGAGACACAGTACTGAAACTCCTATTGGGTTAAGACAGTCCTTATGAACAGATCAACAAAACAGAGCTCATGAACAGTGTTTAGTGTTCTTGTTTTGCAAAGACAGCTTTGAAATGTGGTGCTCCACATGTGGTCAAAATCCTCACTCCCATCCCACCCCACACTATGTGTCCCATGGCTCCTTTCCCTGCATCCCCTTCCTCTTTGTGGCAGCTCTTTGCTCTCCTTCTTGTCCCTTAGAGGGAAAGCAGTCAGCTGGGAGGCAGCAAAACACTCTGACCTCTGAAAAGAGAGACAAGCAAACACGAGAAGCACAGAGGAGAGAACAGAAAAGAGATAGAAAAGTGTCAGAGGGCGATTGGAGAGAGGAACAGGGAAGTCCCCGTTCCATGGATGCTGGGGAGAGGTGACAGCCCACTGACCTTTGGCAAGCTCCTTCACAAAAGAGTCAGAGCAGATATGAAGGACAGAAATCAGGTTTGAAAATCTTAAAAAGATGCCATTGTTTTAAGTCTTTAAAAAGACTTAAAGTAAGTGTCTGCCAAAACCACAAACACTCAAGTAGGAGAAGGCATCCATCACGCTTGGAGATGCACATTCTTTCCTGCTTCTCCACCTTCTTATTCCTCAGGGCAAGACTGAGGCTCAGAAGCTTTCACAACATATGCTGCAACATATGTTAGCATGTCACCAGTGCCATATGGATCATTACAGTCTCACAGTGTAAACAGCATGGAGGGGATTTTTTAGATCTTAGTAGTAAATGATGACTAGAAACAACTTAAAAGCATGCATACAATGGGTTAGTGGTTAGCATCCTTCAGTCTGGAGATTTCAAACGTCTTTTCAGTTGTAGCATTCATCTCTTGAGAGCATATCATTACAATAAATTCCATGGCATACAGCTTTACATTCCCTCCAGAAACTCTATGAATTGCCCCTTTGTCCTTGACTAGAGCTGAAATCCAGAGGAATAGGCAGTTCTCTCTGCCCACAGTAGTAGGCATACCTCAGGATTCTTTAGCATACTCTGCCACTGATAGATGAGAGGTACAAAACTGTCACATGGACCTCTCAACCTGGGGAATGTTTCTCATTCAATCCTGCATGCCCCATGCCATCATTGCTGGTTGTTTGCTGTTTTCTAAAATTATTTTCTTTCCTGACATATATTTATGGAAAAATCACAGGATTCCAATGCTCTGGCAGTCTGAAGCAACCTTAAAGCCATTTTTAAGTAGAAAAATGCCAGTGAGGAAGGTACATTTGACAAAACCTTGGCTGATGGCAGAGACCACCACAGCTCACAAGCCTAAATGATGAGAAGTCCCTGGTCAGCTTACCCAGGGAACACTGTTGATACATAGTTGGTTTGGAAGGGGTACAAATTCTATTTCAGTATCAGACATACAGGACTCTGGATTCCTGCCTCTATGGCCATTCTGGCCATATGTGTCAGGATACAAAGTGCCTGATGATGAGCATGTACAAGTTGCCTGTGAGAAAAGTTGTCCCCAAACCCAGCTCTTCCAACATATTCACAGCAGCATGGCAGCTCTGAGGTTGGTCACTTCTGTGGTTCTTGCACCCAAACTTCTTGGGAGAGGAGCCCAAGGCAGCCCAAGGCAGCCCTGGTGCCAGTGTGGTTCAAATGCCTAGACAGGATTGTTGGAGTGAATGATCTTCAGAGGTCCCCTCCAATCCTAACAATTCTGTGATTCTGTGGGCTCTGCAGAAATGCATACAGGAATAGAAACAAAGTCTACCTCTGCAGATATCCTTTTCCTTCTTTAGACTTTACCCGGGAGGTTTTAGCTATTCAAGAACACACTGCAACTCAGGTAGCTGAAATGAAAAAAAAAAAATTTGTCCTTAAGGACTCTTATTTTATATGAGAAAAGATAGCATGGATTATGATCACACTAACTAGAAGGGTCAGACTGGTTCATGTAGCTCCTTCTTTGTTAAATAATATTAAACTGGATTTTTCTGTATTTCTAATGAGACAGAGGGCTAGTGAAATGAAGTGAAATATTTGCATTAGTTGTCTATGCTATTTGTAATGATTTATTAACAGATGGCACTTGGAATTTGTTTAGTTTTCTTTTTCATGTCCAGTCTGATGGGGAATTCAGACCAATTTCATAACCCACAGATTCTCCATAGCTGCACACAGACAGTTTGTGGAAGTATTTTCATATACAAAATATGTGGCTTTCAGTGGTGGGTCCATTTTGGAGCTTGCTTTGTCTGAAGTAGGGACAGCCCTTGTCTCTTCCCACTGAGGTGAAACATGCAGCTCCCCACTACCAAAACCTTGCCACATAAGAACAATATACCATCTCCTGTTCTTGTGTGCTGAAGTGCTCCAGCAAGAGCAGTTCCAGAACTTCTGACCTTTATTTCAGAAGAGCTCTAATGGCAGCACCTATACTGGTTTACAGTGGAGATCTAGCACAGAGCCATCTACACCTCATCGGCCAGTCCTAGACCCAGCATAGCGCAGAGCTGGACAAGATAGTGCAAAATCAATATATTCTTTCACTTTTGGTCATTATCAAGCTGACTAGTGATAAACTAAGCAAACAAAACCCCCAAATGAAATTGCCTCCCATCCTCTCCCTTTACAAACGCTTAGGAAAAGTTTGTTGACAGTTTTGCAGCCCCACAGGTGCTGCCAGCAGCACCAGGAGAGATATAGATGTTCAGTCCTGGTCTACCTAGACTTGAGGTGAAGAGACCAGGGCTAAGACTGGCTTATGAAAATGAAATACTCATCCTGAATAATCTCACTGATTCTGGAGCAATATATGAGTCTCTTCAGAACACACATGCATATAAAACTCAGGTACCAACCCACTGAGAGGCAGTGTTTTTCTGTGGTGCAAACAAGGCCCATCTCTGATAATGAAAGAGACCTTTGTCTCTTATCCATTGCCAACAATAGGACTGATCAATATGGACTTAGCAGTGGGCCACTAAACATTGAAAGCAGGAGATTATCTGATTGCAGCTTACAGTTTTACCAGCAGTTGAGGACTGCACTGCACAAATAATATGCATGTGTGACACGCTCATATTCTTAGCAAAAGAGGCCTCGTCATATCTGTGCTGTGCTCTATATTGTACTGTTGGTGGCTGCTTAATTTGTACTGTCTTCATGGTAGCACCACTATGACCACCATTGCATGCACCACGTGTCTGTTGTGGCCTTGATCTCTACACATGTTCCTCTGTTTGCTCCACAAAAAATGAATCAAAGGCTCTCTGTAGTTTGGTCTATTTGTTTCCATAAAGTAGAATAAAAAGGCGGTTAGTGCCTGTTCATCGTCCCTGATAAGGTAATATATTCAGAATTATACCTATTGTGTTTTAAAACATGTTTAGCCAGAGACAGTGCCATCAGAAAGAAAAGATACCATCAACAGAGTCTTATTTGGTCACAATCAAGAAAAAGACATCTAGTAGCAGGTGTTTTTGTGTTTTGACTTTTTTTCCTTTTTTATGTGTGGCATTGTTGTAGTTTAAGCCCAGATGGAAATTAAGAACCACTTGCTTGCTCAACGCCTAGTCTCTCCCTCTGCCATCCTGGTGGAATGGAGAGGACAATCAAAATAAAGCTGTAGGTTGAGATAAGAACACTTTAATAATTGCAAATAAAGTAAAATGCAATCATATTGGTAAATAATAATCATAGTAAAAAAGAGGGAGAAAATCCCCCATTGATGGATGCCAGACTCTATTCCCATACCCAGATCAGATGTCCTTCCAGGTAACTCTTCCCAGTTTATATACTGGGCATGTTCTGTGGTGTGGAATATCCCCTTTGTGAGTTCAGACTACTTGTTCCAGCTGTGCTCCTTCCTAGTTTCTTTTCTTTATGTCCTAACAGGCAGAGCATGAGACAAGAAAAAAAAGTCCTTGACTCAGGATAAGCATGGCTTGGCAGAAACCCAAAACATCAGTATGTTATCTACACCATTCTCATTCTGAATCCAAAACGTAGCACTGTAACAGCTGCTGAGAAGAAATTAGCTCTACCCTAACCGAAAACATGTCAGGCATGTAAGCATAAGAAGGTCTCCCAAGAATTCTAAACGAGATCACTCATCAAGTTTGGTTCAATGGAAGATTTCTTTGATAGATGCACACTTGTCAGATAATGTGTTTGGTTTTGAGATTTTTTTCATGACTACTACTGCAGCTAAGTCAAATACTTCTCAGGTATTAGCATAGGTCATAGCTCTCTCTTTGATGGCTAATGAGTAAACTACCTGATGGATTTGGGTAGAACTATAACAAGCATATCTGAGAAAGCATGAAGCATGAAAAGGAGGCAGTTCACTAGCTGCAGCCACCTTACACAGTTTCAGTTGGGAGTCAAAGAGATTGAAAAATACTCTTTTGCCTAAGCACATGCAAGGAAATTAAACCTGACCTGAAATCTTGGGTCTGCTGTGGTTTTACTATGGCAGTTAAGTAGCACAAGGGCAAAGTGATAGTTGTGGGTAGTTATGGAGTATGGATAGTTATGGTTTTTCCTACATCTGATTTCAGGTGAAGCCACGTCCCATAATCACTTATGAATGGAAAATATGCATGGTGCAGAGGCTGACTTCAGCTGAGCTGTCTGCAAGAGTAGCACAGAGCTGCAAGGATCAGTTCCTTTTTTGAAATGCCTGAGCATGATTATTCAAAAAACTGTGGAGGATGGATGTCTTCTATGTGGTATTCCTGAACTGAAAATAGAGAAAGGCTTTTTTTTACTTCTCCTTTGGGAAGTAAGTGAGCCTAGTGCAGAAGATGTTTTTGCCTCATGCTTGCATTGTAGGATTTTGGGAGATGTTTGCAAAGACCAAAGACCTTGTCTCACAGAATAAATAAATACAGATGCAACTGAAAGCATCTATTGCTATTTTAGGGATTATTTAAAGAATAAGGAGGGTGTGAAGGTAACTTTTAATGCAGAAAAAAATTTGGTACATTTTTAGCCTCCTATTGAATCATTAAAGATCTGCAAAGGACAGGGTCTCTACAGAACAGAATAGCAATGGTTAGATTAAAAAAATGTGTTTTTATAGTTATTGCAATATACTCAGAAGTGGAAAAGAAAGTTCTTCCCCTTGGCATGAATATTCTGAAGGAACTTCAGGGAGCAAGCTTTATGGAAAGTAAAGCTACTTCTATTTAAAGTCTAGCATTTCTCTGTTAAAAAAAAATAGAGAAAATATTATGGTGGATAAGACCAAAATTTAATTTTTTTCCTTTTGACCATTATTTGACAAAGTCTTCTTTGGAAACAGTCTGATTGAGGTCTCCAGGACAGAAATATGCTTTTGGAACTAGCTGAAATTATCTTTGGAGAATATGCTCTCTTTCATGTCCAAGTGAAAATGTTTTTATAAACAATTTTCCAGAAGAGTGAGTGTTTTCAAAGCTGGGTATTGCTAGTAAGAGCAAACCCATCACCCATCCTGTACTGATCCCAATGGCTTCAGTTCATTCTGTTGACAAACATACACACCAGGCTTTATAGAGTGACATAAGGAAATATGAAGAAAAACTAATGCAAAAAATCTATCTAAGCTCTCCAAAGTACATTGTCCTTGAAGGTCTTTGAGCCCTTCAAGTTTTTTGAGAGTGTTTTGTGGATAGTCCCTGAAGGATAGGTGCCCATATCTTGTGTATGCCTCTCCTGAAGTCGCCATTAACACTGTCATAGATCTGACAGATGAAGAACAGCCCAAAGTCAGTAGCTGCTGTCTCATGTTGTTAGATGAAACATTCACAGTTGGAGTAAAAGTAATGGTGAGACCTTCTTGTTTAGGTATTGAGAGTACTATACCCATCCAATCTCTTTTAAGGAGCCTTTTAAATTCTGTTGAAGCTCTTGCAACTCACTGTGAGCAGGTTACTGCTCTGCAAAATGGATTACTTTGCTGTATTTAGAAGTAAGAATTTAAGCTCTTGAATACTGTCTCTAATACCTCTGGAAGGCAAGTAAGGCTCATTGTTCTTTGCTCTTCCTTGTAAATAAAGAGTTTGGCAGACACTGTGACAATCAATCCAGAAAGAAACTATTTACTTGAGTACTTATTGTAAGGATATCTTGTCATTATTTTCTCCACAATTAGTTTCCGTGTTCTTTTTCCAAGAGTACTGTTTTCTAGGACTTCTACTCAAGGCTATATCATTATCAGTATGGTTGTCTTAACCCTCTCTCCCACAATGAGTTGATTCCTCCTGCTCCCCCTTACCTCTGCAAGGTAACTAAGAAAACTATATTGTTGCCTGGAATAAAACTGTTATCTTTCTCAAACAGCATTAAAATTATAATATATATGCAAATCCTTGACTGAAAGGCTTTCAAGGTGCATAATATGGTGATATGCACACACAATAGAGTGTTTCTGCAATTTTTATAAAGTTAGTTTACCTATCAAGTATTGTTCAATTAGAAGAACGGTTGCGTGGGTAATTCCCTCCCCAATTCTACCCCACTGTAGTTATTCCAGGGGCTTTCTTGTTATGTCCTTAAAGTTCTAGTGGAAAAAAAAAATGTCTTTGCTAGCCTAAATAGCAAGATAAGGAGAATTCCAAGAAGCTAGCATAATATCTTGGAAAGTGCAACTACTATGCTAAAATGACAAAAGAGGTAGAAACTATACAGCTATATATTAAAATCTATAGAACTACAGATACACACCAAACACAAAAAACCTTAAGGCATCAATATCAGCTTGCAAAAAGCCTTATCATGTCCAGCAATCCTGAAGGCAGAGGAAAAGCTGAGAGATGGACTGGAGAGACTGGACTGCAATAAAATAGACCTTGGTAATATTACTGCTGTTGCTCTTCTAGGCCATGCATAATTTTCGGAAACCTTTAGCCCCATATTACCCCATTTACCAGGTAAATAGAATGAGGATTTTGTAGCAGGATACACAACTACCCTCTTCACACCTCCATCTACTGAGAGTTTTTTCAGCATCTAAATTTTATTTTGTTCTGTAATTCATTCTACTGCTTTCTCTAAGGTTATTACAGACCCTAACACTTCACCAGAACCTACAAAGGTGATTAGAAAAGTAGGGGAACCATCAGACATCATTTTAGGAAAAGATGATCAGGAATGCCCACTCCTGGAGGAGGCACTCTGGGAAGTGGAGTTGTAAGGTGTCCAGAAAAGCCCCTTAAAAGCAAACCATCTTAGCCAAAGCATATCACAAATTTTAGACAAAAAAAAGGATCCTGAAAACAGGGTAAAAAATATTTAACACGAAATTTTGATCAACAAAAACCCCATGTAGACTAATAAGTAAAAAGGCTAGATACTCGTGTCCCTACCTGTTTTCTGGGGAAGAGCTTTTACTGAGTCTCTCCCGCCATCTAGTGAGCCAACAAAGGAAAAATTCCAGTACCCCGTGATGGTGAGTAAAGGTCATCAAAATTAGCAAGTACAGAAAGAACGATGGGAAGACTGCTTCTGTACAGTCATGGAATGATCAGAGGAAAAAAGGACGAAGAGAATGAAACAACAAGGTGCTTGGGAATTCAACAGTTACCTGGGAAATGAAGCCTGACCTGAAATCTCAGTCTGGGCTCTGCTGTGGTTTTATTATGGCAATTAAGTAGCATAAGGACAAAGGGATAGTTGTGGGTAGTTATGGAGTATGGATAGTTATGGTTTTTCCTACATCTGATTTCAGGTGAAACCAAGTTCCATAATCATTTATGAATGGAAAATATGCATGGTGCAGAAGTGCCTTAACTGACTTCAGCTGAGCTGTCTGCAAGAGTAGCACAGAGCTGCAAGGATCAGTTCCTTTTTTGAAATGCCTGAGCATGATTATTCAAAAAACTGTGGAGGATGGATGTCTTCTATGTGGTATTCCTGAACTGAAAATTTAGAAAGGCCTTTTTTTAGTGGCTCCTTTGGGAAGTAACAAAGATAGGATTCCAAATAAAGAGGTAAGATACTTTAGAGACTTTCCCTATGTAATAATTATTGTAATATGGCCACATAGCCAGCAAGAGTCAAATGAGAGTTTTGTAAGACAATTTCAGTCGGCAGTTAATGAAACTTGGATTTTTTAGGGCTATAAACAACTGTGGAAGATAGGTAGGATTGTGTGATATAACAGTAATGCTTTGGCATGAACACTAAAGCTGTGTCCCTGCTGTTGCTTGAGCTAAGATGCTGCAGCAGTGTGAGTTTTTCTTCAGAGACAGGAAATAACACAGGTGCAAACATATCCATAGGTTTGAACAAGAAACCAGAGCTGTTAGCTCAGGCAAGGTAGCGTGCTGGTGAAGTTGTATCTGTTTCAATCCATTAATAAGAGACGGAAACTAGGCATGTAATGTATAGTTTGTCCTTGTTTTCCAGCACAGAATCAGACAGATGGATTTCTCGAGTGTATAATCCCACACCTGCAAAAGTCCCACTCACTCATTTCTGCTCTCAATTTTTGTTGTAACACAACTTCCAACAACACACTCAGGTTATTGCTTCATTTTACAGATCAGGAACAGAGAAGAGAAACTTTCCCAAGTGAACATGGGGTGCCAAACTCAGAACTGGACACAAATCCCTGTTTATTATACTAAGTATGGGGCTATTTTCCCTAACATGAGGACTCCAAAAATTATAATTCAACTGGTGCTGAGGTAGGAACACTTCCCTAGCAGGTGGAGAACAAGTAAACAAGGAACCCTAAATTTGATATTTCTTACCTGTGTTTAATTCTGGTAACAAGCAAGATTTTGCATGTAAAAATCCAAAATTTTCTCATTTCTTCTAGACAAATGTGATCCTTAGCTGCCATCTGTACTCACAGTCAGGGGAAAAGCAGAATGTCATGTAAGGTGCTCCCATCTCCCTCATATTTCTAGCCACCTGACATCAAAGGCATCAATCAGTGTAGGAAAAATAAAATATTCACTGTGGCAACCATGGCAACATACGCATTCTGATCAATGCCTTATGACGTAATGCACTTGTTGCTATAGTGAATCCCTATGCTGCAGAATACCATGGAAACAAGAAAATGCTTTGGTTTTTTCCCCTCCTCTATGAAACCACCAAGAGCTAAAGAGCATACTAATTTTCTCTAGCCAGTTTTCTAGTTTTGTATTCTCATATCTCAGACTCCTAGCTTCACAAAGCAAAACAGAAGCATGTGTACAGTTGTACACATACAATACACAATGTTTTATTAAATTAAGCACTTCCATTGGTTTTTGTGCACTGATAGACTTTAAAATCAGTTTGAATTCAAAATCAAACCCAAGGAAACAACTCCTGCCCGATTTACGTAGTCCTAAGTGTGTGGTAACTCCAGTTTCAGTGAAGATCCACCAAGTTTAGACTGATGCACATAAGAAGAGATTCAGCCTCTCAAATATGAAAGTTTTGGGACCTGATGCTTGTTTTTATGCTGATACCAGAAAAAAACCTAGGATTGAAGCAGATCTATTTATTTTGTGGGTCTGCTCACAGAATTGAGATGGTCCCACGGAGATGAACTGTCCACAGCTGTCAACTTAGGGCTTCACACCAGCTGCTCTCAGGGCAAATCCAGCTGTGCTAGTGATGGCCAAGCAGGGCTCTGCTCCCCATGCAGTGTACCTCACAAGGACAGAGAGCTTCCCTTGCCCTGCACCAATGTCCTCAACACACATTTGTCTTCTACAACTGGTGGGGTTGAGGTTCAGTTACACCTTCACACCTATATGGCACTGATCAGCTCTTAATGCAAGCTGTTCCTAGTTGAAATTTGGAAATCTGTCAGGGATCTACAGACTTACAGCTTTTGGGAAAAATGAATTTATGGCACTGCATAGTGAGAAGTAGACTGACCATAGCAAAAAACAGTTTAAGTCTGTAGAAAATTTGGATTAATATTCTGTGTCCTTGGCATCTTGCCTCTCTCTATTCGTGCCTTTTGCAAGAAACAGGTGGTATCTGGTTTGGAGAACACTGATTTGGCTCCATAACTTGCTGTGTATGACGTGCCTCTTTGACTGTGTCTTTGTTTTGGCTGGGACAGGATTCTTTCTCTTCCTAGCAGGTGGTTAAGTGCTGTATTTTGGATTTAGGATGAAAATGATGTTGATAACACACTGATGTTTTAATTGTTGTTAAGTAGTGCTCACCCTAAGTAAAGGACTTCAGCTTATCACCTCATACCACCCCAAGAGTGAATAGGCTGTGGGGGAGCCAAAATGTTTGGGAGAAAACAGTCCTGGTTCTAGAGAGGTGAGGGTTCATTTTTGTTGCAGCCTGGAGAGGGTGTGGCCAGGGCCTGGAGATTACTCCATACCAATTTATTATTCTATACCACCTCGTTATTCGATTCAACCTCTCATCGCTGCTGAGGGAGAGAGGAAGGGAGTCTCTGCTGAGGTGGAGGGGTTCCTTTGGGTTGAGCACTCATGGGATTAAGTGAGGAGTGGTAAGGTAATGCTGATTCCCACACAGAGGGAAAAGTTGGGTGATTCTGGAGCAGTTGAGGTGGTGTTGTTGCAGTCAGGTTGAGCTCCGTGGGGTGACAACATTTTTGCATGTGAATCACTCTCCCTCTCTTTTGTACATTTTTGCTCTTCATATTTCTGCTCTTACTGTTTGTATTCTTATCTTATTGCTGTTTCCAGTAATTGTTCTTCTCTCAACCCATGATCTTCACCTTTTGTGCCTCATATTCTCCTCTCCAGCCACTCACAGGGGGAAGGGGAGAGGGAGGGGAAGTGACTGATTTGTGGTGTGGTTTGGAGGGTCACAGTGAGAGCACTAGTTTGGGGAGTACCATTCCAAAACCATGACACACAGAGTCAGAACAGCTGGCTCAAACTGTTCAAAAGGATAACCATGCCATGTGGTGTCATGCTCAGTTTATAAACTGAGGAGAAGGCTGACTGGGTGCTGCAACCTAGGGACTGAGTGATCAGAAGTCACTGGATAGAAAATAATTGCCTTTTGTATCAATTCTTCTGTATTTATTATTATTAATAATAATAATATTGTTACTATTATTTCTATTATTGCATCAAACTGTCTTTACCACAACCTACAAACTTAACTTTTTTTTTTTGCTTTGAATTCTCTTCCATGTCCCAGGTAGCATATGGGAGTAAGCAAGTGACTGGGTGGTTTTTAGCTGCATGCCAGTTAAATCACAACATCCAGTCAGCTACTTGCTTGTTCATAAAGGTATACAGGTTGCAATGCCTGCTGTGATTTGTAGAATTGGAAAAAGATTGTTTCTAAAATGCCCTTGTTTTTTTTATCTGCCTCTCATCTCAGCCAATGAAAATAGCAATATTTTTATTACCTGCCAGACATCCCTAATTTACATATTTCAGTACTTTTCTAAATTGGGTCAAGAGAGAACTTTGTCTTACTTTAAGGGTAATTTTCATTGATTGTACATGTTCTGGGCATGATAAAGGCTATACACTAATTTCCTGGAACTGCTGCACACAAAACTGCGTAGAAGTTTTCCTGGAATTATTACCATTGACTTTTAGTGACTAACACCCTGCAAAACCTACAGCACAAAGCTATTAGATATGTACTGACAATCCAGTGGGTAGCTTGTGAGGGTGAGAAATTGAGTCATGCCACTAATGCTTCATTCACTTGTCACCTTTATTAGTTCTAACCTATTGTGCACTGCCATTCCAATAACTTTAAAGAAAGTTAAATTCTCTTTTTTCAAGACCATTGAAACAGAGCTATCTCCACATAGACTTAATTTGTCTATTTATGAATTGAAAAAATGTTTATATACATCTTTGAAGCTATAGGTGTAGAGTGTGTACTGGGTTTATGTGGCCAGTTTTTGGTAGTGGAGGTGGAGTGGCAAGTGTGCTAAAGAGTGGCTTCTTTGAGAAGTTACTGGAAACTTCCTCCATGTCCAGTGGAGCTCATGCCACCTGACTTAAAGATGGACTTGTCACTGGCCAAAACTGAGCCCTTCAATGACTGTGGCAGTACCTCTGAGATAACTATTTAAGAAATGGGAAAAAAACGTCTGCAAAGAAGCAGCAAAAAGAGAAGAGTGAGAAAATGTGAGAGGAAGTCTCCCGGGTCAGTGCAGTAGGAGGGGCGGGAGCTGGTCCAGGTACAGAGCTGAGATTCCCCTGCAGCTCGTGGTGCAGGCAGCCCATAGTGAGGCAGCTGCGCCCCTGCAGTCCATGGAGGCCCATGGGGATGCAGAGATCCACCCAAAACATGCGGAAAAGACCCACCCAAGCTCAAAGGAAGCTGTGACCCTGTGGGAAGCCCACACTGCAATAGGCTCCTGGCAAGACCCATGGCCCATGGAAAGAGGAGTTCGTGCTGGAGGAGAGTCCCGATAGGCCTGTGGAGAGACAAGCCCACACTGGAGCACGTTTGCTAGCAGGATTTGTGGCCCCGTTGGAGACTAACACTGAAACAGCCTGTTCCTGAAGGACTGCACCCCATGGAAGGGACACATGCTGGAGCAGTTCATGAAAAACTGCAGCTCATGGAAAGACTTAAAAGACAGCAGAGAAGTTTGTGGAGGACTGTCTGCTACAGTAGACATCCCACAATGGAACAGGGGAGGACTGTGAGGATTCCTCCTCCTGAGGAGGAAGGAGAGCTCAAGGCAATGTGTGGTGAAATGACCACAACTCCAATTCCTCACCACTCTGGGCTGCTGGGTAGTGGGGATGGAGGTAGAGAAAAGCATGGGTAAAACTGATCACAAGGCAGAGGGATGTCAGGGAGAGTATTTTTAAGATTTATGTTTCTTTTTTTGTATCCTACTCTGAATTGATCAGCAATACATTAACTTAATCTTCCCCAAGTTGAGTCAGTTTTGCCTATGACAGTACTTGGTGAGTGATCTCTCCCTGTCCTTATCTCAAGCCATAAGCCTTTCTTTGGATCTTCTCTTGCCTGTACAGCAGAGGAGGAGAAGGATAAACTTTGGCAGCCCCTGGCACCCATCCCGCCACAAGGTCAACCCATCACATGTGCTAGCAAAGCATTTGATTAAATCAAATGTTGCTTCTGACGTCTGTGATGCCGATTTGTTGCCACTGGTATTGTCAGAAATGTGTTCCTGGGCACTGATAGTTCAGGGTCCAAGCTACCAGGGTAACTCTGAGCTGGTGAAATGTGCTAGTCCACTTTCTTTCATGTTGAGAGAAACACAAAGAGCTCTACACTGGACTCCTAGCACCATCACAAGGACAGCTGGAAAATAGTCACCAGAACACATGATGGTACTTGGTAGTGATCCCCTCCAGCTGTCACTGCTCTTTTTGCTACACTTAAGATGAAATGTCCCACATATATTGTCTTCTAATTAAGCCACCATCAAACCAGGTGGGCAATCTCTTTGGGCATATGTAGAGAAAATTTACACTCTGCAAATTTGCCTTCCATCTGATCTAGCTATAGAGAAGTCTTAAAAAGGAAAAGAAACACACCACATGTCTCCTGCAGGCTACTACCTATGAAAGGCTTTTATAGCAGTTTATGCATGATTGTATTTACTAGACCAAGTAGCCCTTTTACCCAGCGTGAAATTGTGAAAAGGAAAGAGCAGCCATT
The DNA here is from genome assembly GCA_013400215.1 of Cisticola juncidis. Lineage (NCBI taxonomy): Eukaryota > Metazoa > Chordata > Aves > Passeriformes > Cisticolidae > Cisticola > Cisticola juncidis. Next base: position 51,059 of record VXBR01001090.1, read on the forward strand.
TCAAAGGACTGATATTAAATAAAGCATGGTAGGGAGTAGCAAAGAGGGAGAGTGCCAGGGAAGATTTGTAAACAGAGCGTGGGGGGTGTGCTCTTTTTGACAGCGAGAACTAATATTTCAGATTAATTTTCCTTGAAATAATATATTACTCCAGACTCTAAACTTACTTCATATATAAACCCTGCTATAACCCAGCATGCTGCACAAAAATCATTTATCAAATCCATACATTTTCTTTAGGATTGGTTCACATTAAATATATGGCATATATGTGTCCAAATCAAGAGTACTGACATCCTTCAAAAGCACTGAAAATAGAGGACGACATGCAGTCTCCTAAATGTAGGTGGACGAGGCCAAAGAAAAACACCTAACAATATAAAACCAGAGATAAAAAAATCACAAGTAGTAGCAATATTGACATTCATAACTTTTCTGGGGATTAAGTTAATAAACTGAGCTATACAGGAAACCAGCCCTTTCACAGTAAGTTCAAATAAATAGCCCCTGGAAATAGCTCTACTGGCAGCTGTCTAAGTTAATGAACTTGGATCTCCTGGAAAAGACTGCAGTAATTAATGGAAGATTGAAAAGTTAGTAACTGCTTTACCTGAACACACCATCTGCACTATTTTTATTTGCAGAATGTGTCAGAATGTACTTTAGTTCTGACCTTTTTTCCCAAGCCTTTAGCATAAATGACGTCATAGGATAGTAATCGCTTTCTCTCTCCCTATCTCTGCACAAAACTTGTCAGGTTTTGAGTCCATGAACTTTCTGGAGCTTAAAACCTTAGCATACTTTCTTATTTAAGGGGAAACTGTAGAGTCTCCTACATGAAGCTTGCTTGACAGGTAATAGGCACAGTATGGACCTGATTTTTCCTGCATTTGATAATGCTCAAATGTGTGTAAAAGTTCCTTGGTGGTGGTTCCAGGATCAATTTTCACAATGGTTAAAACCCCAGGTTTAGAAGAATTAATACAGGAAATTTTACTTGGAGTCTGGACATTTTCATTCATATGAGTTCACTCAAAACAGGGACGAATTTCCTGCTCTCCTGTCAGCAGAGGAAGGAGGACTGTGGCATAGAGTGGCTAGCCCTTAGTTTGGGTGCTTCAGTGGCCAAGCTGATGAGGCAGAAGAGGTTTGCAGCTCAGTTCATGTGCAGCTATAGCTACCTAGTTGTAGGTAGGAATTTATATATATGTATATACCTATATATGTATATATATAGTTATCTCTGCAGAAAATGCAGATTTCTGAGAAGAGTAATTTCTCTTCATGCAATAAAGACTTCTTTGCCATCAAAAAGGGCAGAAATATTATTAGAAATTAATGGCAACTCAGAATATTACTTCTAGTTCATAGCTTTCTGTAAGTGGCAGCCAAATCTTCTGGATATGATTTTCATCATGCCTATTGCAGTTTAATCTGGCATATTAGTCAGTTTCAGGATAAAATAGAAATATTGAAAAATATTGAAAATATTGAAAAATAGAAAACTGTAGAAATAGAAGAAGGAGAATTTGGCTTAGAAACGTTCTTCTATTCTGATTTGTAGTGGGAGAAGGATTCTGCAGCAAGACGTGTCTTCCATTTATCCCTGTTTAATTTATAAATAATTCCAAGCAAGTCAGAGGAATTGGGCTGGTAAAAGATGAAAAATAAAGATCACATGGGGGAAATTCACACTCATTGTAGCAAAGGAATTTTTTTATTTCCTTTCTTCCAAGGAAGAACTGTGTTCTTATTTATGATCTATCCTGTCAAAAAAATTAAAACTTAACCTAAGTGCAGTGAAAAGCAGGTTGACCCAGTATTTGGCAACATAGTTTCCAGGAATTCAGACTGTAGTTCCCTCCAGGAAAGATCTCCTCCGAATGATTTGCTCTAGGGAAGGAAATAAAGCAGAAATCAGATCAAACTCCCTTCCACAAATCACAGAATTTTGTCATGGGAATCTCTCTCTGCTGTATATGTATATACACACACATGCACATGGGAACACACACTTTCTCCAAAGCAACTTTAGATGTGTTAAAATTTTCATGAGAAATAATATAGAGAGAAGACTTTTCAAACACCTGCCAAGTGCCATATCCAGATGTTCTCTGGTTTTCTGTGTAAAGTCCTCATGCTCTGGTATATCTCCCTAGATAACTGAAATGATTGAGGGTTTCACTTCTGTATTTAATATTTTTACATTTTCAAAGCATCTACTTAACATCAATTCTGCTGAGAATAGAGCTAGTTCTTGTCTTTGTAGCAACCTGGTAGAGTTGAAATTAGTGTGATGAGCAAAAGTTGGAGTTATGAAGAAATAAAAATGACTGAATGTACCCAGAGATGATTTTTGATGTGTAAGTTCTTCTATTTCAATAGCAGGGGAAAAGGATGAATTAAGAGTATTTAATTCTAAAGTAATTAGTTGTGAAAACAGAAAAAAGCAGCAGCACACTAGGACAAATTTGAAAGGTTCTTGCTATAACCTAAATACATAGATATTGGGTTCTTTGTGAGATAGTGTTAACTACATCTGAATATATTCCTTATTTAATATCAGTATTTCTTTCTTCTCTGCCTTGGATAGAGAGCTGTGAAATACAATTTATCTTGAAATATTTTTCTACTTTAGGTGTATGTTAACTTACAAACAGGCCTGATTACTGTTATCTTCAGTCACATTACAGACAGAAGAAGGAAGGGAAAGAAAGGCTCCTGACTTTTTTTCAGCTGTTGCTATCCTCACATGTTATGTTAACATTATATTAGTTCAAACAGTCTATTTAATTTTTTGTTAGTATTTGGGATAAACCAAGAATCGTCGAGTCCAAACCCTGGCCCTGCACAGCACCATCCCTAAGAGTCACACCATGTGCTGAGAGCGCTGTCCAAATGCTTCTTCCAAATACTCTGTCAGGCTGGTGCTGTGACCATTACTCTGGGGAGCTGTTCCAGTGCCCAACCACGCTCTGGGAAAAAAATCTTTCTAATATCCAACCCAAACCTCCCCTGACAGAACTTCAGGCCTTTCCTTCAATTCCTCTCACTGGTCACCACAGAGGGAAGATCAGTGCTTGGTCCTCCTCTCACGAGGAAGTTTCAGCAAAGATATTTTAAATTGTCTATTGGTTCTGTAGGTGTTTGTCATGCAACATAAAAATGCCCCAAGAAGAGGAAAACAATTCAACAGCATGAGAATAATCATTCCTCTACAAGATGCTAGTTCTCTGAAAGCAGATGCCTAAGAAAAAAAGCCGAATACAAAAAATAAAAATAAAATCAAGTTTTCAGAGAAGATATGAGCTCCCTAAATTTTACTCTCAGAGGATAAAGGTTCTCAATACCTGGTGAAGAGATGCTTGCAGCATTTAAATAGATCTGTGTTGTTGGCAGGGAAATCTGTGAAGTTGGAAGCATTTCCTAATAAGACATGGCAAGGAACTTCCAGACCAGGGACAGTCAGCATTCCTGTGAAGTAAATTACAATTTTCTTAATGAGTAATGAAGAGGAAGATAAGAATGTGAGTCATGGGGTCATGATCAAGCCATCCTGTCTGACGCAAAATAACCATTTGAAGTGGTTATGTAAAGGTACAAGGTCAAAACCTTTGAACTGTGGGACTTCTAATCTGAATCATTTTACAGAACTGAATTAAGGAGCAACCATAACAATTTATTTACTTTTTTATATGTAGAAATTCAACTACTGCAACCTGTTACAGTTAGATAATTTTAGTTTTCTGCCCCTTTTAATGATATTAATATTGTAGTAATGCTTTTCCCACTGTTGGGTCAGTGTGTATTCATTAACTAAAATGGAAGCTATGCTGCAATTATAGAAGAGCAAGTAAATACAGAACCTCATATTTTGTTTTAAATTGAGTTTGCTTTACTAGACACTCTCTAAAATTTCCTACAAATACTAACGTCATCATTCACTGGAGTACTGGAGACACAAAAATATGAAAATGATAGCTCCTTCTATATGTAATATTGTGGAACTTGGACACATTTTTAATATGCTGGTATCTTAACTGGGGTAATAGAAATTGCTTGGCTTTTCTACTTTCTCCTGAGCGTAAGCAAAAACATTTACCATGCCAGGAGTGGGTGGAATGCAATTTTCTTTCCAAAGCAGATTCTATTATTTTGGAGAGATTTTTCCAGTGGCTGTTCACAATATTATTCTTAAGATGAGTATTGTGAAATGACATATTTTGCTAAGGCTTCCCAGTTCCTCAGTTATGTAGAGTAGTGTCATGTATTAAACTATTAGGGATGGCTGTGAGACTAATGTTATTTCAAGTGTGCTGGTTCTGTAGCCTTCAGAAAATAGTGTGGACTTATCCTTAAAATGTGTATCTTTCTGTTGCTATCATTAACACAAAGGCATAGAGAGGCTGTGGTAGAAACAGACACTGAGGTTTTAGCTACATAAAGTACCAAGACCTTTCTTCACTGTTGAAATATGAGTGCTTTAACCTCCATCATACAATTTTGTGTATCACATGCTCAGGAAGGAGAGCTGGAAAAGGGATTGTGAAATACTGAAGATAATTTTTCCTACTGAAACATATAAATTAATTAATCTTTTGAGTAATTATTTGTTCTTTTTAATTTCCTCCCTAAAATGATTGTTGCATTGTGATTCTTCACTCAGATTGAAGCTGAAATTTTGAAAATAAGGATCAGCTGTGGAGTCCCATTTTAGGACCATTTTATGAGCCTCAGTGCTCTGCGGAAATAATATCTACTACAAATATTGACTTAACATTATGACAAAGAGTTGTTCAGATTCTCCCTCACTCTTTCTCTTTTACATTCCTTCATTCCACTTTTCTGTTTCTTTTCCAAAATTAGTTCTCTATTCCTGTATGTAGTGGTGTGGCAGAGGGATTGAAATTCATTTATAACTTGCTTTGTTTATAAGTCATGTGTTCTGCACAGACAAACAAACAAAAAAACCCCAATAAAAATCTCCCTCCATTAAATCACCACATCCCCGCTCCCAAAGACAGGAGTAATGGAAGAACTAAAATTTTTACATCTTTTCACATTCCAGTTTTCAAGAACCTTTTGTGCCATACCAACTTTTAATCCTGCCAAACACAAAAATGCTTGTTTGAGTGATGGGGGCAGCCCAGGAGGATGTGGCACGGTGCTGGTGCGCTGCCACGTGGTGGTCACCGAACGCAGGGGACACCAAACCTGCGCACTGTACCTGCAACACAGGCCGTCATGAAACATGCCACAGTTCCCGCAACCATCGCTCTGAAAGCGCTCTCGGCTATCTCCTTCTTTTTGGAGGGAGCCATGCTTGCTAGGAAGAGAAGCAGAGTGTATGTCAAACAGAAATACATCTTAGGAAAACGAATCTGCCACATTTTGCCCCGGCAGGAGTAATTTCCCACCCTGCGGTTTAAATGAAGGGAAACATGGAAGAAAAAATGGGACACTTTTAAGGGGGTTATTTGAAGGCCAAGTGCAAGTGTTGGCTCTCTCTGTTAAGTGGTAACTTTTGTTTGCTTTGGCAGTTTGCATGTTTGTGCTGGATGATTGCGCCCTTCAGAAGAGTCTGTCCCCATGGCTGGGTCTTGCTCCGTACTCCTTGCACTGCAGAGCCCACTGTGGCTTCAGGGTAAAGAGGAAGGCCAGCCATTCTGGCTGCCTGGTAAGAAACTCAAGATGGTTTTTGAATTTTTCTTTTCCACTGAGATCTGAAAACTTTTTTTTTTATTCTTTCCCTACAAGCCTACTGCATACATGTGATATTTTTACAGGAAATAGCTGGATTAATTTTTCCAACCAGCATGCTATGGAGCTGAACTGCTCCTCCTGAAGCTCATAGGTAGTAGTAGCTCAGGTCCATGTTTGAGGGCTAAACAGGGAAAGCTATCAGAAGGGCTTTGTTACTTCCCCTTGCCTTTAGCACCTCTCTCAGTACCTTCACACCAAACCCTGTACACCTCTGGGTGCCCTTCCATTCACAGTTGAGTCCTAGGCCTTGGCAGAACAATTGCTCAGCCTCTAATGCTGCTAAGCTCCAACCCCAGCCTTTTGCTTTGGGTGCTTTCATTGGGATTTGCTTCAAAAACAAATTGTCAGTGAGAGTGATTCTTACTCAGGCCTCCTATTACCAGTCCCAGGGAGCCGAAGTTGGCAAACCCACAGAGAGCATAGGTGGCGATGACTTCAGAGCGAACCTGAAAAACAAAGACATGCCCTCTGAGTGGTTTGAAACAGCTCATTATGATTTAAAGGTCTGAAAACATGGCACTGTGGCTCTGAGTACAAAAATTTACTGTTTTGCTTGGTTGCTGCCCAAGGCGTGGCTTTCAAAAAGACAGACTTGCTCCTGGGTAGAAAGTCACAGGCTTTTACACCCACTGCCTACATTAGGACTCGCAAACAATGTGATGATTTTATCTTTCACATATATTGTTGTGCCTTTTTGAAGTGAGTACTGGTAATTAAAGGCAAAAAAAAATCTTATGTTACTAGTGGCAATTTAGCTGCTGTTTTCCTCAAGTATGAGTCAGAGAGCTATAATTCAACTTGTTTTTCACAGCTGGATGCCTCTATAAAACTTTTTTGAAACCTCAAGTTTCGGTAGGCTTCCCTGACTCTTTTGTCCCTGAAGAAGCAAAGAGCTCTCTATACAAAGCTGCTTTGTGCATGCTCCATCCTGTGCAAAGAAGGCAAACTGGTCTCATAGGAAGTGGGTACATTGATGTGTTGACAGGCAGAGAAGGACATGATGATATTGGAATCCCCATCAATAGTTTATTTCCATACTGACTTCTGCCACCTTTCTCCCCTTGGGTAACACCAACTAAGTGGACCTCAGAGCAGAGATGAGGTTGGCCTTTGCCTCCACAAAGGGACCCCTCACAGAACACAAAATGACTTTAGGTGGAATTAGGCTACCAACTTTGCAAATCTTCAGACAAATGTAGTTCAAACATTTTGAGAAAGGAGGCAACATATCTCAGCAAATGGATTTTTGTGTCCCTGGCAGCTCTGAAATCCTGTTTACTGTGGTTTGGTTTCCAGCTGAAAATGAGTGAGTGTTCTAGCAGGTTTCCTGTTTATTAGAAGTTTCTCTGGTTTAATTCCTCTTTTATGAACATCAATTTGTAGATACTTTCAATCAATCTGTACAAATGCAGGAAAATGTTTTTCAAGTGCCCACTCTACCAGCTTTTCCTGGAAATGCTCTGTGTACTCTGATTTCCCTGCTTTCATTTGCACTTTCCTAGCTCTGAAAACAGGAAGCCATGTAATTAATGACTCAGGTGAAGACACTTGTTTGCTCAATCTGAGTGAATATCTGTGTGTGGATGAATTAGGGAGCTCTGGAGCTGAAGAGAAATAGAAATTAAAAATGGAAGCCAAGCACACCCTCACCTGAACTGTTGTGCTGTAATTATAATGGTTTCCAACAAATTTTTACCAGCATTTGTAACCAGCAAAATTGTTTATGTTTCTCTGAGCTTTTCATCATGGAAGCTAATACAGTTCTTTATAGGTATTAGAAGTCAATGTGAAGATTCTATATGACATCTTGGGGGATGGTGGTGGTGAAACAGGGTTCCTAGGATCTTTGTTTCAAGGCTGTATTCCATACTAAAAAACCCGTATTCACTCATGCAGTAATTCAGTGTCATATTCACATAGTGGAAGGAAGCACAGCTATAGCAAGGCACATCAAACATCATTCAAGCCCACGGTTTTATTGCCAAGAATTTCAGGAACACTGGTAATGGATACTCAGGCAAGGGTGTGCATATTTGATCAGACCATCTGGCTTTCTACCTCCACATGTGAAATATGTTTTGTTAATCATGAATGCAAGTGGTCAGGAATTTGGTTTTGTTTGTTAAATATCAGAGGTATCCACAGCACTTCATCTGAATCAAAGAAGCAAGTAAGAGCTGTACAAAATACATTCAGGGTTTCTCTACAGTGACCATCTGTCTTGATTTGAGAAGGAAGGCTCAAATGGAAGAGTAAAGTTGGATATGGTATTCATTGTCTGCGCTCAGGATGAATTCAGCATGTGCTGTGCACATGAATGTCAGTGGAGCAGTCACACAGCAAAGGTGTGCTAGTAATGCCACCTGCTAGAGCTTGCTGGATGCTTGTCTTCAAGTTTAGTGCTTGGATGAACCTCTGAGGGCAGGAGGATCCTCAAGCTCTTCCTCAGGGTTTTCTTAGGAGAGGAGCTCATAGAAGAATGCTGAGAATCAGGTAAGAAAAAACTTGCCATGAAGGCAGCCTCTGTTTTAAGTATGGTGTACTGTGGGGCACTGCATGATCCATATCATTCTGTTTCTATGCTTTTTCAAGACAGCTAGGGAAATTACAGTCACAGCAACCACACAGCAATGATGCACTTTCATAGTTGAACTCTGTTGCTCAAAGACACATCTTAGCATAATATGCAACCATTTTATGCCCATATTAAAAAATAAGTTGAGTTTCAACATTGAAGTATTTGATCAAATCTGTAGAACAGAAAACGGTACTTACTGTCATATACTGTTTCACACCATTAATGTACATGCTTCCACCCTTTTCTCGGTTTTGAATCAATTTTGAAAGGCGCTCATAAGCCAAAAATTCATTGAAGAAAGTTTTGTAGCCTAGTAGTCCACCAACAATAAAACTGTCTTCCCAGTCTACTCCCATCATGAAAGAGAATGGCATGAAGACATAAGCACAAATGTTCTGCAGAAGGTATAAGAAAAAGCAAGTCAAAAGACACATTCAAAGAACAATAGCAGGCAGTAAGTTTTCTAAACTTAAAATAAAGATGGTTTTATTTTAGCAGAGAAAAACGGGCCTTGAATTTTTGCTGCCACAAACTCTGGGAGAGTTTTTAATTGTTAGGAATGCTTAAGTAACTTTTAAAACATTAATCCAGACTCTAGATATAACAAAATATTGATATATGTCCCTAATTTTATATCTAAAATAACACAAAAGTTTCTGTGCCTTCTTTTCTCTCAATAATGGCTTCAAATTAGGCACAATGTTTTGAGGAAAAGAAGGAAGACTGAACTAAAAGAGCTGATAAGAGAACTGAGGATTCCAATTCTTGTGCTGATTAAAGCAAATGTGTTATTGAACACAATTATCAGGTTATTGGACTCCAACTGGTGTAAACAGAAGAGCTGTCTCTGCATAAAAGCTGTGTATCTGACGCAATTAAAGCTGTACCTATTTTTTCCTGGCATTAAGATTTATGCGAATAGAAAAAGAAATCCCATATCACAGTATAACTTACTTCTATATGAGAGAAAATAGCTCCAGCTGTGAAAGGGTTTAGTCAGATTGTCCTTAGGGAATGTAACAGAAGTCTTTAAGTACTTACTATTCCTGGCTGGTTTCTCTGGCACAAAAGGTTACACCTTAGTGTCTCTCCTAAGTGAAGACTGGCTGCATGCATCATGTCTGTCTCAATTCCTTGTGGACCATCTACCTGTCCAAATCTTACACCACTCAGCAGTTATGGAAATACCATCCCCTGCATGAGTATGCCTGAGGCATGCATACTTGTGCCTTTCCTCAGCTGTGGGTGTCTGGGGTGCAGTGAGATATTTGTGAAAGCTCGACAGGGTAATAACTTAGTGTTATATCTCCTTAGTATCAGGAGATATGGCTCCTGAAGCCGTATCTTTCATGAGTGGCTATTCACTTCTGCAGCACCTGTAACACAAGTTATATCCATGTTTCTCACAGGGTTTTTTTTCAGAGTCTTGCAAAACAAAAAAGCCCAAACCACTGAAACTAGGTGATTGCATTGGGTCACAAATGACATACTGACCTAGGTTCAAACAGAAGTCCTGTTTGAAATCCATTTGCTCTGTTGAGCGATTTGGGTACAGTTTTACATTGTAATTGCATTGAGGACTAACTGATACAGAGTACATCTGGTTTCAGACAAGCCCAGCCTTTCTCCAGTATCCCCATCTAAGTGAACCTAGTGAGCATTAAGAGTTTGATGGGACCTCCTGAAGCTAAAGCCACTTTTATGTTTAGCTGAAGAAGATGCAAGTGTGTAACTGAAAGGTGTGCTGCACTGCCAAGTCAGAGAAGGCAGATGCTAGCCTACTCTCTATAAACATACCCTGAGGGTTTATCAAGAACCGGAAAGGGAAACTATATGCAGACTAATAGATACAGAAATACTTACATGACAAAAACTTTACTTAAACTGTTAAAAATTTTTCCAGAATACGCAAATAAAATGTGGCTTTAGATCATGTTAAAACACAATATGGGGACAAAAAAAACCTACCAACAAACCACGCAAGCACTTAAATTTGAGAATGACAAATTACGCATGTATGTCAGCTGCATGAGGAACCTGGAGACCATACCTCAAAGGTTAGCTGCGGATAGTCAAACAAGTTGCCCAACGAAGAAAGGGCTGAGTCAAGGAAGCTCAGCAGGGCAAGGAAGGAGATCACATTCACAGTGATGTTTGCTACCAGCCCAATGGAAGTAGAGGCACCCTGACTGGCTGCTTCCAGCAGATTCTTTGATTCACTTTGCCAAGGAAAAGAAAAACAGCATGTGGACATCTTTCAATTCAAAAACAAATAACATAACTAAAAGGTACATGCACTTGATTAGAACTCTAGTACTAAAGCTGTCTGTACACTTATAGAGAAAATAATGGAGAGGAATGATGAGGTGAAGGAGTCAGTCATCAGGGCAGAAACTTCAAGCAAATGTGTCTGGTGCCCTGAGAATGTATTCTGGTACATTCAGTGTTGGGCAAGGTATGGATCAGATCTCAAAATTATAGCAGTGTTAGGATTAGGCAGTGGTCACTGCTCTTCTTCAACACAGCCCTTGCAGAAATGCCTGGGCCATTCAGGAACAGATCCTTACAAGCCTTTTTGCTTTGTCTGTCATTCTCAAGAGAAGCCTCCCTGCAGATGGACAACAAATTTGCTGCTATGGTTGAAATGATTGCTTTGACTTTGCTTTTTACATTCTGTATTTGCAGATTCATTACAATTGGGAAAGCCTCATAGCAGGTCACCTCAGGTAGGCATTTCCCTCTTTCTTTGGAGAGTTTACAGTTTGGCCCAGGTCCTTGACATATGTTGGATTGTAACTGGGCACACTCATTTGAATTAATAAATCAACCATTTGCAGTATTTAGTCTGTAATTAATTTGTTGCTTATGCACCTACCATGTAATCCTCCTAAAATTTATGTGTGAGGAGTTATTTTTGCAGATCTCACATTTGCAGTAGCATTAACTAGTATCTAGATCAGCTTACCTTTTTGCCATTTGTATGCCACTCCTCAGAGTTACCAGAGGCTTTTCAGTTTCAGGCCAGAATAATTTGGACACAGCTAATGCTGCTGGTGCTGACATGACAGAAGCAGTCAGTAGGTGGGAGGAGGAAACCTAAAATTCCAGGTGGCAGAAAATATGCCATGATAACCATATTATGCATAAACATGTAGGAATGCAATTAATTTTTTTAGTTGTTTGGATGACTTTTCTACAAGAGGTCTTTAAAAGTTCATATTGCTCATAAGGAAAAGAAAATGAGCTGTCAGAAGACCAGGGACTTTTGTGGCTAATTTCTTCAGAGAGAAAAAAAAACAAATGGCGAGAATGATTTTCCATGCGTTTTAGCTGGGCTAAATATTTAAAAGATTTCAGATAAACCACATATTTTCTAGTTCTCTTCCCCTGCCTTACCCCAAAAGAAATATATGCTCCTAAAACACTTCCAGCAATAGTTGAGAATCCTGCTGTCATGACTGCATGTAGTTCTGATTTGGTGATATATGGTAAGTAAGGCCGTACTAGGAGAGGAGACTCTGTCTGGAAGTGAAAAACAAGCACCAAATTAAGAAATCCCCAATAAAAGCCCAAAGATTTCTTTTATTAAGGGCAGAAAGATTAGTGTCTGCATCATACTCTCTAAGGTATCTTCCACTAGTTAATCCTAGTGCTAACAAGTGCTCAAATTTCAATAGATTGACGTTTTTTTATCCCAAGAAAGAGAATGCCTGAAGACAATTGTGGCTGGTTTGATGTTTCCCTAAAAGACACAATGAAACTGCCAAGAAATTCTATTCCAATTCTGAGTGACTTAGGGACAGGCACAGGTCTGAGCCATAGATAAGGCTGCTAGTCAAGTGAAACATGCCCCTCTGGCATGTGTGTGGGCATGTTCTGGAGGCAGTGTCATGCAAAGGTACTACTCTAAATCTTGAAGCATTGTGATGTGGTGATGTACTGCTGCTAAATAGCATGTTAATAGTGCATTTGGGCTTGGATGTTAATTGTTGATCTACATTGCTTTTAAGCTTGGGAAAGACTGTTGTAAATGTGGGTTTAATGCATTTCCTGTTAAAGCGGGAAGTTAGATTTGTCCACTCTTTTTGTGAAGGCCTTATACTGCTAGCCCTTGGTTTTCTTCACTGTCTCTCTCTCTTGCCCTTGCCTGCTTTGTGTGCCATCTTTTCACACCACTTGCTTTTCAACTGAAAAAAGAACCCTGAAATTGTTATTTCTTCATAGCCAAAATATGAACATACTGCAGTTTTGGAAATCAATCATCAGATTTGCTGTAGTGGAATCCTAGCTTTATAAGGGACTATTCTTTTATTAAACAAATGCTCAGGAGCAGCATTATTTCCCCATATTCTGTAATACTGTTACATGCTAGCATGTTTTTCTGTGCTCCAACTCACCTGTCCCACAAATATGTTACCCGCAGCCACCAGAGACTCAACAGGAGTTGTCCCCATGAAAACATGCATTATCCAACCAACCTAAAATGATTTTTAAAAAAGAAACAAAAACCATGCCTTTCTTGAGTTAATCATATCAGTCTAAGAGTTCAGAGACATGTTATGTACGTCCTGAGTTAATGATTTCAGTTTAAAGGTATAGCACATTCATGCAATTTTTACATGCTAAAATAAGACAGAGGAGGAGTAATTTAAGAGAACTGAAAGTACCCTAGGCTCCTTCTGGGCATAAAAATATTAAAACTAAATTAAACAAAACAGACATTTTGATGTGTTTTTATTACTCATCTTCTTGTCCAAAAAGATTTGGATCATATGGAGTTAAAAAATGTGAAATTTAGATTAAATCTAAAAATGCCTCATTGCAATTTTAGTACACTAGTATCAGCTAGGTGATGTTCATGGTGCCTATATAACAATCCTGTGAAGGTAAAGGGTAAAGTACTTTTAATTTATGAATATCTTCAAATTAGGTTTAACTACCACCATAGAGGAAGATCTCCTTCATATGATAGGTTTATTGGACAAAGAGAACAGAAAGTGGACTTGATCTTATCTTAGTAGACAGTAGTACTAGACATAGCTGCTGAAAGAAATGAGCACTTAGAGAGTGAGGTGAGGTACCTACTTTGATCTTATCTAGGTATCTGTGATAGGAAGGTATATGCAATTGCTACTGAAATGCTTAGTAGAAATCTACCATCTGTGTTTTAATCTTCATCTTGCCCTTTGGGGCTGGGAGAAGGGCAGGCAGAAAGGAAGATTTGGACAAGTATTGCATCCAAGGAATGCTAAAGCTAGCCAGGCAAATCTAACAATTAATATGACATAAGCAATGAAATCAGACTGAGAGAGGGAAAATATGCTATGTGATGCCAATTAAAAGTTTGAACACCTACCATGTAATGGTAATATCTGGAACTACTTCCAAGCTACAGTTCCTCTGCACATGGTCAAAACGTTTCCCACACTAGCCAAATGAGCACCTAATTGGCAAAAATGCATACCTTTCCAATAAGCCACTGCATGAATCCAACGTGGTAAAGCATAGACATAACCGTACTGAAGAAAACCACAATTGGCAGTACCTAATTTGAAGACACAAATTCATTAAAACTTCTAGAGTGGTTTCCTGTCCCTCAGGCTATTTATTCTTTAAAAAAGAGAGTTATTTTTTTGAGTTGTACTTATAGGTATTGAAAACTTATTAAATTTACACTTGTGCTATAAATTTTTTGACCTTCCTGTTTGTGCTGAAATTACATAATTTTCATTTATCTACATAGTTTTCTAACACAACTGCAATTGTTTGGAAACTGTTTAGCTTAGCATAATATACATTAGTTTACAGCCATGTTTAAGTCAATTCAAATATTTACACCTCTTAAAAAGGATCTATTTAAAGGTATATTCTTATTAAATGCAGAAAGTGAATATAGGTCTCTTACTGTAGACACTGAAAAATACTTTCTTTCAACATAATTTAAAAGAATTGCATGAATGCCTAACCCACTCTCTGATGAGCTATTAAAACCACTCTCAGATTGGGTTTTCATCTGGAATAAAACTAATATAACTTGATTCTCAGGTATGTGAAATATTCAGGACAACACCACTTCTATGCTAGTATACAAAAAGGAAAAATCACCCCCCCAAAAGGCCCAGTATTAGTCAAACAGATTAGTTAGCACTAAAACAGTACCACTGTCATGTGAAAAGAGGAGGCCTCCTTGACCCTTAGTGTGGGAGACTTGTTTGCCCCTTAAGTGTTTGTCTGTCAGTGTCCCAGGAAAGCCAAGACTCTTGTACCTGACCAGCCTTTCAGCATCCCTTTAGAGGGATGCTTAACCAAACAGTCCTGCTGGATTGGAGGGTGATTTAACTGCCTTAGGGAAACACACCAGCATAAGGGAGACCTCTCAGCAGGTCTTGCCCCTTATTAGAGTGTGTTACCCGGTGCCAACTGCCAGTGTCCATAAAGGATTCATACTAATAATTTAAGGAATAACACTCTTGTTAATATAAAATTGCTACAGGTTAAGGTTTGAAGATTGTCACTGATTGTATCTGACTGCAAAAATATACTTGAAGGAATATGCAGACAAGATCTAATCTCCAATACAAGTATTCAGGGCATACGGAGCCTGGTTCTTACTCAAAAGGCATTCCTATGAGGAAGATGGGTTCAGACCACTGACTGATCCCAGCAGTTAAGATGGAGTCTTCCCTAACTTCCTCCATACTCAACTTACTTATGTACTATTTCTTTGTGTTTATGTGGAGTTTGAGTTACTCTAGCCATGCATACCTTTGTTACAGGTTAGAGTAAAATTCTCTTCTTTTGCTTTTAAAGATAGAGCCAAAAAGAATGTAGAATGCATTCCAGTGAGGTGTGGTCATCCATCAGGGATGGGTAACTTTGACATGGCACATTAATATTATTACTGGGCTTTTATGAAGTAAGTTTGTCTAAGGACAGAGATTTTGCCACAGTTGCTTGTGACACTAGCCACAAGATGTCCCCCACAGTGGGACATCTTTCCCTCTTTCTCGGGGTTGACAGTTGGTATATGGTTTATCAGCTACAAAATACCACCAAGTTCTCTTCCCTTCCACAGAGCCTGACAATGGTGCCTCCACTCCACTCCATCCTCCATTCCATCCCCCTTAACAGGTGATAGGGAATCATACTGGAAGAGGTTTCAAGTCATGCACCAACCTTATTCCATCCAGAAAGCAGCAACTGCGATTTACCCTGTATTATTACTCCTGTTCAAATGCGAATGTAACCACTCAGTTTCCTCTAAATGTATCCCCAGTTACCAGTCCACAGGGCCTGCAGTCATTTTCCACAACCACTAAGACTAGGAAGCTTTCATGTGTGTTCACTAATTACATAATGCATTATAAATAAAATCAAGCAACACAATGAAAAACAACAAACCACTTTGTTAGTTCAGATCTTTTCAGTACATAGACTCTATGCCTTTCTAGGAGAGTTGGTACTGTCAACAATTTTGAAAAACATTTAGAAACTCAATTTTGATGATCAGAACATTTCACTGAAAGGACAGAGTGCAATTAACCAATATTGTTGTGCTGTTCAACAAGTTAATATAACGTTGTTTTCTCTAGTTTGTTTCCTTGATCCTTTTTGCAGTTCTGTAGGGATAGTTTGCCATGCATCAGTAAAATATCTTTCTCCCCTGTCATTTCTTTTGTTATTACCATACAGAACAGGAAGTTAAAATTGTTGGCTGCTCTCAATTCCTCTCCTATCTGTGGCTTTAACTTTTTCCTTATTTTCCTTTAAGGAAGTTGTTATTGATGTTTAAGAAACATCCTGCTTTTTCATACACTTCTAAAGCTTGACCTTCAAAGCAAAGCCTTTCTCAGGGAACTACAATTCTCCTGGTGTAAAAAAGAAGCTACAGATTTAACAGATGTCAAATCTCTTCCTTGTTCAAAGCAAACTTTGTCTTTCACAGTCAGCAGGATAGAAGACTTAATACTAAAAGGTCTTTTGCATCTACTTAAGTACTTGGAAGTTCTTATTTAAGTGGGCAAGTGGATTTTTTTCACAATTCTGACACTCTGCATCTGCCTGCACAAATACACATTTAAAATAACCTGGTTTATGCATTCAAAAGTATGCATTTTTGACTAATTAGTGCTTCCAGAATTGTGTGCTCAAAGGCACTAGGGGACTGCTGTAACTGGTCAGAACATATACGAATGTGAATATGCACATATGAGATATGTCTGCTCTGGTAACATGTCCACTTGACCTGGAAGAAAACTGATATGTTCCTGCATACTGCTAAGCATACAGTATGGATACAAGTGGACTCTTCAATCTGGCCAGTTTTCTGCAGACATATCCTGTCCCTTGTATAATCTCTCAGGAGCTAAGCATTATCTTTTGGAGGATGCTTTGAAATATCTTGGGGCAAGATTTGGAGAGCTCATCACAACATGCAAACCCCATAAAATATCTGAAAGACATAAAAAAGCTTTGCACCAGCTTAGAGTCTAAATAAATGACAAGTGTTTCAAGACAGAATAGGCTGTTACTCACTGTTGTTGAATGAGGGAATTCCCTGTATAGAGGATGAGCAGATGGAGCATGTTTTGATATTGCTGTACTCTTGTCTGCCACTCCGTTTACCATATCACAGGATCATTAGGTTGGAAGAGACCTCCAGGATCATCATGCCCAACCCTAACCTCAACTAAACCATGGCACCAAGTGCCACTTCTAGTCTTTTCCTAAACACATACAGAGATAGGGAATCCACCACCTCCACAGGTAGACCATTCCAATACTTGATTATCCTTTCTGTAAAAAACATTTTCCTCATATCCAGCCTATATTTCCCTGGGCACAGCTAAAGACTGTATCCTCTTGTTCTGTCAGTTGCTGCCTGGAGAAAGAGACCAACCCCACCTGACTACAGCCGCCCTTCAGGGAGTTGTAGAGTGATAAGGTCACCTCTGAGTCTCCTTTTCTGCAGGCTAAACAACCCCAGCTCCCTCAGTCATTCCTCACAGGGTTTGTGTTCCCAGCCCCTCACTAGCCTCGCTGCCTTCTCTGGATGTGCTCAAGCTTCTCAACGTCCTTCCTAAACCAAGGGGTTAGAACTGGACACAGCACTCGAGGTGTGGCCTCTCCAGTACTTGTGCCCAGTACAAGGGGGGAAGAATGACCTCCCTGCTCNGACCCCTGAAGAACACGATGCAGCACCATCACCACCACTCTCTGGGCCCGGCCATGCAGCCAGTTCCTATCTCAGCTCAGAGTGCTCCTGTTCCCAGCCGTGAGTTTCCACCTTTTCCAGGAGTGTGCTGTGGGAGGCAGTGTCAAAGGCCCTGCTGAAGTCCAAATAGCCAACATCCATAGCCTTTCCTGGGTCACCTCGTCATAAATATATGTATATATCCTTATATATATCCAGCTCTGAAAACCAACTTGTTTTCTTGTTTTTCAGTATGAGAATAATCTATTTATTCCTGTTATCATCTTCTAAAAATTCCATGGTTTTACTGGCTTGAGCTGTAGGATAACACTGATAGATATCTGCCTACACAGAAGCAAAGTTTTGACTGTCTAATCCCTAGTTATGGCTTTAGTAAGCAAGGTATTTTGCATCACTGGGGGGGAAGGGGGGATAGGCTTAAATAATTGCATCCCTAAAACACACAGTTGGGAATCAAAATTGTTATTTGAGTGCTCAGTAGATTACAGGTAGGAGGACCCTGCTCTTAAAATGTAATTCATATTTATTGATGAAATGCCTAAATTTTTTTTCCCTTCTAAGATGTTCTGACTGTTCTCAGTAGCAGGCTCTTTTACAGATAGCATTTTCTCTCTCAAGTAATGAAAGAGCAAAGTTTACAGAACATCTTGATTGGAATATCAGCTGAAGACAAAAATAAGATACAAGGCATGTAAGTCCACGGTCACATATCTGAAATATCAAAAGAATGGTCTTCAAGTAAGTCCTGATATATTTCTCATATTTATTTGAGGCTTACTTATTGGTTATTTGGGTGGGTTTGGGGTTTCTTTTGCTTTGTATATTCTTGATTCCAGCCTAAGCAGGCACTGGGGCATGAGTTGCTTCTCAAAGCAAAACCAGGAAGGATGCTGGTGCAGATTAGAGAGCGCACAGCAGATTAACTGTAATCTATCTGTTTCCCAAAAAGGTCTCTTAAGAAAAAGATGGGAAATCTCCCTTGATCTTATAAATGCAATAGTAATGCAATATCATGTAATTCTTCCTGCTTACTCAGCTTCTAGCTCTTCTCCCAGGCATGAATAAATCCACATTTAGGCTCTCCACTTCTTCAGAGGGAAAGTGTGTGAAGCAGTGGTCTGTACAGCACTTAAAGGTACAACAGCATAGCACAGCAGAGCACTTTTACTCATGGAGAGGTGGGGAAAATAGGCAGGAAGTAATATTTCTGTCAGTAACCAGGTACAAGCCTTTTAACCTATTCCTAGTAGAAAGATATTCCAAAGTTCTGACTACACGCAATATATGTTGTTATAATTAGACTAAATAAGTGCAATCTAACTAAGTGTACAGCAGTGAATGAAAGTGTTCCCAAATTTTCTATTCAGAATATCACATAATAAGGAATGGTTTGCTTGTTGATTGCTCTGGTGACTACCTAGGTATGACAAGACACACAATTTATTTTCCAGCTAGACTGTTACTGTTAGCATTGTTTATTTGCCACATACAGCATATAAGAACCATCTTACCTTAAAAGCAAAGAAATGATCTGTGTATTTGTCACCAAACACAAACTTTGCACCTGCATCAGAGTACTCCAGAAAAGTCTAGAGACAGAAAGCAAAGTAAATTAGACATAAGCTCCGGGTACCTGCCAAAGCCCAATAAAATACTGCTAATTGTCTTGCAGATATATCATGAGGTCCAAGAAGTTTGGGCTCTGATTTGTAGGGGTCCAAGCCTCACTGCTGACTGTATTTGGCTGAATGGAGTCTCTCTGCTATGCTCTGTTGAGTACCTGACACAATAGAGGCCATAAGCTACACTGAAAAAAATTTTACTTTTAATGCCAATACTGTGGTGCATTTCTATGCTCTATCTGATGTAAATAAGTACAATGAACTGTACAGCTTAAGATGAAGATTTGATGGCTGAAGTAATGAGTTTTGAAAGGTGTAGCTAAGAGCTAGTCTGAGGGAATCTTCTATTCTTAAATTTTGATCCAGTGCTTTTTTATACTTGTGATGCAAATATATGCATTCCTGATAGTTTAAAATGGAGTTAAAATACAATTTGTAATAGCTACAGTAATTAGTTCTGACAAGATAAACTGTAAGACATGAAAATATGAAGCTAACAAAAGGGAGCACCAGACTTGCTTCAGTCAGAGACTAAGAACTTGGTGACAAAACCCAGCTAACTCTCACTGCCTACAGATGAGACAGACATCAGATCTGTGCCCTTGCTCCTGCACAAAGACAGTACATTGTGCACTGTCTGGTTTTACAAGTGCTTAATTACCTGTGAAGAACAGCTGTGAGAATAGTACCCCTGAGGTGAAAAGTCTGACTGTCCTTCAGTGGGTACTCTCTGATCTGTATTTTGGTTATTACTTATTACTTTACAGTAACAGACTTTAAAAAACCCCTTTTTTTTTTTTATCCCTGTCTGCAGGGATAGGTCTGCCTGTAGATACTGTCCACTTTCTAGCGATCCCTTCTGGAATGCAGATCTGGATTTTGCCATGTATATGTGGCTGAATTAATTTTCTTGTATGTCATGAGGACTATAAAACATCCCTGATGCCAGAAATGTTGCTGCTCTTAAGATAATTAGGGCTGTGCCCTAAATCCCAAGGCTTTTCTGCATATCGTGTTTATTGCAAGGATGATTCGGAGTTGAGCCATTTCTATGAGTTCTTATGAGTGCCCTGGCACAACAGTAATTTGTGTTTCAAGAATGCCAATTTAACTTCAGCCCAATGATGGCAAAGCTGTTAATAAATGGGATTACTCTGGCCATTGTATTAACTGAACAAAAAATAAATGAGAAGAAGGCTGAACTCAGAAAGTCTATTACCTTCCTGAGAATCCAGTTTTCTTCAAGAGAAGAAAAAACAAGGGACAAATGGATCCTTGAACATTCTGTTTATATAATGTAAGGCTCTCAAGACAGAAAATTATAATAAACAAGTAAGGATTTTACTCAATAACTTACCTGGATCTGAATACCTAACCAGTTAAATACATCAAAACCCACTTTCGTCCTCAGAATAAGAATCCCAAGAATAAACTGCATCCCTATTCCTGAAAATACTGGTCTCCAAGCAACCTAGATAGACATATAAATAAAAAAAATAAAAAGGAAAAAGGAAAGGGAAAAATAAAGAAACTATTTGTTATTTAAGTAAATAACAGTTTACTTTGGATGTTTGTTTAAATAATGCAATGAGGTTATTTGACTATACTGCAGGATGGGAGCAGTTGCCAGAACAGGTTGTAGGAGACTTGGATCTTCACATATCTGAACAGAGGATAAGAAGATTTTGCTACAGGGTTTGTTCTTGGGTAATTTCAACTCTGTCTCTGTCCCCTAGCTTCAAAGACTTTTGATACTTGAGAAGTACTCAGTTTTATATTGTGATTCATCATATAAAGGCAGTCACAGGAGAAACTGTGGCTGCCTATGATGAGTTCCTCTTCACTACACTGATGATTCCTGTTCTTCTGCTGCAGAAAACATCTTTGTTTTGTGAAAATTGAATCAAATCGCTTACAAAACAAAGAGTTGAGATGGCATTCTCTAATTTAATCAGATCATAATGTAATAACACAAACCAATTAGGTGTAATGAGGGCTCATGGGAGAGCATAAAGCATTTGGAATATGAATTTTTACCTCAGTTCGAGACTGAGGAACAGTTGCAAAAGATAGGGCAAGTTGATTAGTCCCTGCTGAGAGGACTTCACCTGTTAAGAAAGTCTCAGCACTGATGGAAGATGTGAAAAGTATTGGGAAAGCTTAGTGACCTGGATAATGGATGTTTGATTAATGAAAGCATGCTGAGATATGTGAACATGCAAACAGGAGTAAAAGCTGAAGTGGTAATTGTGGCAGCTGAACTAAGCCCTTTGCAATACCACAGGAAAACACAGTGGATATTTCTGATGGAAAATGAAAACAAATGGCATTCGCAAGCCTATGAGAGTGGGTGAGCAAAAAGTGAGGACCTCAGCTCAGCCCTGGCTGTTAACTTCCAGTGGGAAACAAACTCGTGAGGGGTTAAGAGCTACACAAGTCTATCATATCTCTGATTCCAGGCAATTTGTATTGACATGATGATAGTGTCCTCAAATAAGTAAGTGACTGTGATGTGCTGAGGCCTATGGTGAGGCTCCTGTGGGTGAAAGCCTGGAGAAGGCCTATCTCAGTTAAACTGGATCAAGGCTGGAACAGAAGATGGGCAGTAGCTTCCTGAAGAGTCACAGACAGGTGTACAGCCCCATACATGGTCACCCCCAACAGCAAAATGATTTTCCTCAGAAATTAAATACAGTGGTCTCAGCCAAGTCCATATTCTTACTTTCCCACATTTTGTTATTCTTACTAGACTTGGTGCTAGGGTAGGGGAATAGCTTTCTAGAGACAGAATTTAAAAAAAATCCCAAAAGACCTGTCATGGAATACTCACTCTGGTTGGATATTTGGAAAAGATAAGCATCAGGAGAACATACATCACAAGCCCCCCAAAGGAGACTAGCTGACGTGATCCTTGTTTTGTTGTGTCAAAGACGAGCCAGCAGATGACTGTTACAATAAGAGTTGCACACAATGCCCTAGAAAATAAAAAGCATCATGATATCCTGAACAAGATGTTTGGATATTCCCTTCCCATACCCATAACATTGACATCTCTGTTTGTGAATAAATTCTTTGTACAATGTATTGTGCTGTAAAATCTACAGCTCTACATAAGCAGGAACCTGTCTTTGATGATGTACCTCTGGCAACATCCTTGGTGCCTTCTGGAAGAAATGTCCTCAAAGCCAGAGTATGAAGGGAAACCCACCCCCAAAAAAGCGTGAGTGACTCCTGTCTGGGTGGCATTTCTATTAAATGAAGCATAATATTGTTTCACTTCATCCTTCTTTTTCTTCCCTTCCTTCCTTTATTGAATCTTTCTTTAGTTCTGTGCAAGAGAGGCTGTGATATTTATGACTTGTACTGTGCTGCTGTTTAGCTGGTGGACCTATGAAGCACACTCTGCTGAGAAGCAGGCTATAGACAGCTCATTTCCTTGTAACCATTTGTAGTCTGTTCAGCTGTCTCAAAAACAATCACATGAGATGTACACATCAGTATTTCAGTGTTTCTATGGTCCCCACTATAAGAACCATGTTAAGCTTGTTTTATTGAAGGTAATTACTGCAACAACAGACTGGAAGACAACAAAATGTATCACCCCATGTACAGAGAGGAAACAAACACAGTCCAAAGTCTTTAATGCCAGTTCTGTCTAACAGTAAGCTTTCACTGATTTCAGTGGTGCCTAGATATATAAATTCCATCTTTAGATAGAAATTAAAAACATTTCAGGCAAACTCCACAAAATGGCTTGGCCATGGCAATGCTGAGTAACTCTTTCTATACCTGGGAGTCTTTCTGTCTCTTGGAAGCAAAGAGTTAAGCGCCTAATCTGAGATATGTACATTTTAACGATTGCAGCTCAGGTAATAACAGCACTTACTGCCCCCGGCTTGTTGCATCTGCTCCTCAGGGCTCTTCTGTTCCTTTTGCTTTTTCTCCCAGAGAGGCTGCCAGACCATCTAATGGAAATGCCTCTGTGTGACTGCTCTCTAGTGTGGCTCCTGAGCAGAAGGACCTCAATCTTTATATCATCTTTCTTAGCAAAGGCATTTCTAAATTTTAAGAATAATCTGGGACATTTTCCTGAACTGAGAATGACTCCTCCTTAAAACTCTTTCTCTCTCAGCTAGCAGGTGACCTAGCTGAAACAGAAGGTAACTGGCCAATTTTGTTTTCATTTTTAATGAGATTTCATTTGTTTTTCCTTTGGTCGACAAGGCTCCTTTGTCTCCTCATTTTGCCGGGGATAACTTCAATAACCCTGATCACTGCTCAGGAATACTTGAAATAAGTATCTGACAGGTCTAATTATCTACCATTTATCTACCAGATGAATGTCTACCATCCCAAATTAAGGTCATACAACCTTATAATGACATTAAATTTGGCTGGCATGTTTTGATTCCTGAAGGTCAAGTAAAAATTGCTAGGAGAATATGTGGAAAAGCAGTGTCTAGATAATAAACTCCAATCTTTAGCAGTTTGCAAATGTTAAGAGGTATGTTTTTTATGAACCTAATAGCTCTGTCAACAGTGAAGCACCTTCTGTTTTGCAGAAGGCTGTAACACACATGACCTTTTGTGAACATATTCTCTTTCAACCAAAGACTTTTCCCATCTCAATTTTTGGTATTTTTCTGTGCTTTCTGCTAAGACTTTTGATCCCTAGCTACTGCTTTGAAATCCTGAATGCATTTCTGGTATCTGTAAACTGGTAAATACTGAATTATTCTGTGATTTTATTGAGATATGTATGATTTACCCACCTCCCTGTTCTTATGGGGAAGTCGAAATAAAGTCATAAGGATAATTTGTCTGGTGCATTGTCCTTCTACATAAACAGCAAGCAATTAATATTTACCATTTTAACCAAAACCACTGTGTTTTCAGATATCGGTTTCCATGGGAAAAGAACTCAGCAATTCTGTCTTCATACTTGGCTATTAAAAAATCCCAGCAGATGAAGAAGATGGCTATGACAGTGATGGCAAATAGTGGCAAAGCTCTCTGAAAATTCAAGCTGCAGGCTGCAATAACTACTGCCAAGTATGCTGTCACAGAAACAAGAACATACATGTCAGTTATGTTGATCTTTTTAAAAATAGGATCAAATTTTAACTTTATAAGAGGTGATCAAAGTGACCTGTATTTATTTTTCAGAACTTTTCTGACTCAGCCTAAATACTGAAAATTTTTTCTTTTTTGAGTAAAATTGTTACTTATGCTCATTGATAAGAAAAGTGGCTTTCATTCTGTCAAAGCAGATTATATATTTTGCCAAGATAAGTTCATATGAAACATGTTAATCTCTCAGAAAAATTTGACATATATACAAGAACTTCTTTTTCCTGTGTAAAAAGTATGAATTAAGATCATGAGTCTTGCTCCTTTTTCCAAAGAGGATGAGTTTATCCAATAAAACTAGAAACGAATTCTTATAAACATATGTCAATTGACTGATTTCATGACCACAAGTAATTGTGAAGCTTAAAAGTAATTTATTTTATGAATTAACTACCAAATTATTTATTTGACAGGTTCACTGCTGATCAAATGCTGGCAAAAAATATTCAGTTCTTGTAAAGAATGATTTGATTTTGTCTATGGCAAGTAAAGAATGACTATTGATTTTTGTAATGCAAGCTGGTTTTCATGGAACTAATGTATGAAATCCTGACATGTTCTTAGAACTCACTCACTCTCTATGTCTGTACTATGATAAAGCAAAACAAGTGGTGTTCGGGGGCAGGATATTAGTAATTCAAGCAACACTTTTACAACCACCCCCTGGTATGCTGATGCCTGTCTCATAGATATTTCAACTCTCTGTACTCCCAGTGTTCAAGTAGGAAGATCTCAAAAACAAACTTGGTGAAGTAGAAGGAAATAAACCAATCTATTGGCTAATTAGGGAAAGGAGAAAGAAGAATATCTGAATGATTTTGCAGTGCATACTGTCATAAGTACGTGACTTCAGTTCAGACCTATTTGGTGCCTGACAGTTTTTAAAGTGATTTCATGGTCTTGGACAAGTTACTGAAACTGTAATTTTGGAGTCAGCTGGTAATGAATAGACACAAAGTCTGAACTATGCTGTTATCACAAGTGTAATTGCTAGTCAGACTTTAAACATGCTGGAGAAGCAGTTTAGCAAGATTTGTGCTTTTGTTATGTTTGGGAATTAGTGGGGGTTTTGCAATCTGGAATTTTCTCTGGGACCAAATTCTTAACTACTTTGAAATATGTTGTTAAAGAAAGTCAAGAGTTTTTATGTCAGACAAAGACACAGCGCAGCCTATAATCTCATACAGGTAAATAAATAAGGCTTCAACAATCCTGGGTGTAAAATATACTGTACCTGTTATTAAAATTCCATAGATCACATAATGAATTCTTGTTTTCTGTTTCTTGCAAAATTCACAGACTTCATCATATTTTTTTTCTAAATATCTAGGGAAAAAATAACAGAGAATAGAAATGTAAGCTTTTGCAGAAGAAAATTATGTTTAATTGGTCAAAACTTCTCCACTGAACTTCACTGAATTTGGAAAGGATTGCTAAAGTGCTAAATAAAAAGTGCCTTTTGAGAAGGACTTCTTTTGAGTTGATATTGGACAGGTGAAAAGGAAAATATGGCAGATATGTAATGGGACAATCTATCATCTACATAATGGGCCAAAATCAGCAGGCCAGTTCTGCTACCCTCTGAAGTACAGCTGTTCTGTGAGGACATCTGTTAATAGGGTTAGTGCAAACTGAGTAGGTAGTTGAAAGATTCAGTGTCCATTAAACCCACAAAGTCTGTTAGCACAGCAGGCCCAGGATCACTATGTGGAACAGTAGTGTTGCTGTAATTGTGAAGGCCTAAAGCTGCCTTTATGTGTAAAATAACCAACATTCATCTAAAACCTTATCACAGAGTGCATAGATGTTTCTGGACTTTTTAAAATTTGGTTCTTATTGCAGTAACTTTTCATCTCATCATCTCATGGAAATTAAAATTATTTGTTATATTTGAATGTCATGTTCTAGTATCAGTTCTCCCAATTATAACATATTTCACTTTCTTTGTTTTTCTCACTAAAGGTAACAGTGTGATTTCAGGAGGCAGGTCAAAATTTAGGGAAAAAGCAGTTAAGGGAATTAATTCAACACAGATTTCAAATGTTAAATATGCTGGTGACATAGACGTATATCCTTGGAAATTACAGAAGCAATGACTGAAAAAACACCTTCATATTGTGCAAGCTGGAAAAAGAATTACAGCTACGTCTCTGTCATCTCAGAGACATTGCTTTAGAGAGGCACATCTCTGAAGCAGTGCCTCACCTTCCCAGTCCATAAAGACCATGTTATATTTAGAGATGCTAATTATCCAGACTGTACTTGTTTGGAAACTAAATGCAGCTGGAGATAGATAGATGCACACTGAACTCCAGCCTGAATACCTTTCTTTTCTGCACTCAAACAAAATTCAATTAATTTAAAATAAATTTGAGAGAAACAAGAAATATTATTTTAAATTATATCAGTATACAGAAGAACAGAGCAGGAACACGTTTCTTTGTAAATGCATGAGTAATATGTTCTCAGAGAAATCTTGATTGCTTTTGATACTTCAATTTCAGTTCTGGGAATTCCTGTTGCTTCACAAATCATAGTGCTTTTTTTCCAACTTGTAAGAACATTAGGTTATATACCCAATCTCAGCAGAAAGATTAGATACAACAGGAAAAGAAAAAAGGAGAAATGAGAGACAAATAGATGAAAAAGGCACTTACTTTATCAAAATTATGGTTCATCCATCACCCAAGGAAAGAAAAAGATACTATCTACTATCGGTTACTGCTACTTATGGGTCCTTTGGCATTTAAAATTGTTACTTATAGTTCACAATTTCTTGTAATTTCCTCTTTTATCTAACACCTCTCTCTCCTTTTTATTTTATTAATTCAGGCCATTATGACTTTGGTACCAGAGTATCTTAAATATTTAAGCATCTATAATCATGCAGCTCTGTTCTGAAAGGTGGCAGAAAATTTCCTTATGAAACATGCTTAATTTACTAAGGAAACATTCTTTTCTAAAAGCTGATCCTATAGGCTTGAAATGCAGGTAAAGATGTTGATAAAACAGATCTCACTTAAGCACATTAATGTGAAATATTTATATATGTCAAAACTATTCTTGCTTGCATTTTGTAACGCAGAAATCAATTTTCTCTTCTGCATGTACTCCAGAAAGGAATGTTAAAACTTTGCACTTGTAGTGAAACTATGATAGCAACAGACTGATCTTTCAGAAGGGCTCTGTCTTAGATCACAGGCTATTTAGTACTATCTGTTGAAAGAAATCAATGACACATGTGAACATTTAGTAGGATTTTAAGCATTGTGTCTTAACTTTTTAATGCCTTAAAGGGTACGTCGTTTTCAGAAAAATACCTGACCCTCAAGTAAAACGTGGATGTGTGTTTCCATTCTGTGATCACTTGGAAGTAGAGTAAACACAATGTAAGACTTTTGCTCCATTAAAATGGCTTTTCACAGCTATTCTGTTCTTGCTTTGTCCTGGAGCAAATGGCTATGCAAACTGAAAGACTAGTGAATCTTCAACTTTCTGAAAGAGAATGCTCTTTAAGGCCTTTATCTAAAACACACTGCTCTAGAAATCTTGGGAAATATTGTACAAGAAGAAAAAATACTGCTCCTTTAATTTGCAAGGCTTTAAAAGGATAGTTCCACAATCACAGATGTCATTTGTAAGGTATAATAATTTTAAACGTGTTATGTTTCTATATTACAAAAACTGCTAGGCAATACAAAAGTCTATGTAGCATAGGGGTACAGCAGTGAAATTTAGAGCTGTCACTCCGGAAGCATAAACACTGGCAGCTTTTTGCTTAGGCCAGGATGAAGTGAGTGGAAGACTTATGCAAAAACACATTACCCTTTTAGGCGTGATGAAGTGAGTGGAAGACTTATGCAAAAACACATTACCCTTTTAGGCGTGGTTGCTCATCATCTTCGGAGTCACGTTTGTATTCAGGCAGATCACTCTCAATATTGATGTATTCATCTCCCTGGAAAGCAGATCAGTGCCGAGGTTGTTAGAGGGGTTTGTACTTCTTAGGTAAGGTGCAAAAAACATCCCCTCTGGCAGATGGCTGAAGCAGTCTCTAGACTTTCCTGTGTGCACTGCGTGCTTGGCTCCAGCTCTCCCATCTGCCACCAGCTCTATGATCAGTGTTCAGATTAGCTGAGGAGTTTCCCAAGCCATCCACACCATTTTCAAAAAGAGAAATAAAGGGGGAAAAATACCAGTGCTACTCAGAGCTGAAGAGGGCAGGGCCTCATAGACAGTCCTACTGCACACAGTTGGAAAGGGAAAGCTGTGAATTAGCCAACTTGCTCTGAATGTCCTCTAGACACCTCCTGGTGTTGTTGCTTCTCTCTTTGCAGAGCTTTAATATGATGGAACTTTTGCATATGGAAACTGCTTAACCTGGATGAGGCTCAGTCTTTTAAAAATTTAACCAAGCCAATAATTTTATTCTTAAGAAAAACTGTTACCTGAGTCTACATAAGCATGGCACTGTTAAAGTTTTGTATGACTACAGCCTGCCATGCACGCTGCCTGAGGGCTGCCTTGAGGCACCAGGAGGGGCTGGCCCCTCAAAGCTGCTCAGCACACCCGTGGGGGCTCCCATGCCCTCGCTGTACCACCTTCCCTGTCCCACTACGGCAGGGCACAAGGAAGGAGCTGTCCCATGGCTTACCTCCATGCCCATGGTGGGGCCTGCAGGGTGGCCAGGGCCCGGGGCCGGTGACCATTGTGCTCAAGGACAGCCGGGTACCTGCATGCGGCCCTCACGCCTCTCCCTCTGAGCACCGTGCCAGGGCCCTGTGGGCAGCTGAGTGGCCTGGAGCGCCTGGCCATCACCAGGGCAAGACAGACAGTCTTGTCTGGCCCTCTGGAACGTCCCACCCTCTTCACAAGTGCGGCCCACAGCGCTCAGCCACTTTTTGAGCAGTGACAATCTGTGGGTGAGTTTATCTTTTGTTATTCTGCCACTTTTGTTTATGCTAGGTCAATCCCCCAGTCCGCAAGGCCCACCAAGAAAGCGAGGCCCACCACAGACCTTGCGTTCACCTTGCCCAAGCATTCTGTCTGTCCGTCCTGCTGCAGGTGGTGCCAGAAGCCATGGAAAGCTCTCAGTCTCTCTGAGAGGGAGAGAATTGAACCTCAGAGTCTTAGAATGGCCTAGGTTAGAAGGGACCTTAAAGATCTGTAAAGATCATTGAGTTCCAACCCCCTGCCATAAACAGGGACACCTCCCACTAAAGCAAGTTTCTCAAAGCCTCATGCAGCTTGGCTTTGAACACCTGCAGGAATGGGGCATCCACAACTTCTCTGGGCAAATTATTCCAGGGTCCCATCACCCTCATAGTAAAAAAAATTCTTCCTAATAGCTGATCTAAATCTGTCCTTTTTCTTTTTAAACCAGGACCTCTTGTCCTATGACTACGTGCCCCTATAAAAACTTGCTTTTCCTTATTTTTTTGTAAGCCTCCTTTAAGTGCAGAAAGACTACATTGGGATCCCTGGAGCTTCTCTTCTTTTTCAGCCTGTCAAGTGTATTCAGACTTTACTGATTTCAAAGGCAAAACTAATACATGGCAAGACCAGAGAGGTATATACATGGAAGCTGCTGTTCACTCCCTTAGGGAAAGCTCAGTCAAAAACCAGCAGGAGTCTGTTGATCCTCTGGCTGCAGTTTTGGAGTGGGGTGCTGTGGAGCTGCATTGCAACGTATGATGGCATCTTCACCAAACTCAATTTCTCCACCTCTTTGGTCTTGACTGTGAAATAAAGCAAACCTGGAAAATGCCTACTAAGTTACTGTTACTTTTGGTAACTGGCAGTACTGCTCTCAGTGGCTGTATGAGGTAGGCTTCTTATCTGAGGGACAATGAGTGAAATTTATGGTTTGTCTAGAGGATATAACAGATTTTTGCTTTTGAGTATTTAAATTACAAAAGCATCAATCTACATCTTTTCACACTATTTACAATGTATTTAAATATGCTCAGAACATTAATATGTCACTCTTTCATTGTCACAATATGCTCAGAACATTAATATGTCACTCTTTCATTGTCACAAATGCTTTCTTACAGTGACATTAAAAGGTGATAAAATCTGAAATCAAAGACAACTTTATGTGAAAGTTTGCAGATACAAAAGGAAATTGGATGCAAATGTCTTTTTTTTTTTTTAATGGCAAAACCTGACACTATGTCTGGCTCGTGAGGAGTGTTGGCCCTTGCTGAGAGATACCCAAGGGCTGTGTGGACATGTGGACTTCTGCCAGCAAAGGGACACACTGCTAAGTCCATACTGTAAAGACCCTCAAAAATAAATCCTTATTCCTCAGTCACAGTGTGCCTGAGAAATTGTTGGTGTGAATACACACATCTCTGGTACTCTTGCACCAAGTAGTGGCAGAATGTTTTCAGATGAACCTTTTCAGTGGGAAGTTGGTTTCTCGGATAAAAATCAAGCTTTCACAGATACCACTACTTTTCTCCAATTTTCTACAGTTTCAATCAGTTCTGAAAGTCTATTTTTTTTTAACAATTTCATTTTGATAGTTTTTTGAAGATGAAGGTATAGGCACCATCTACCACCTTTCTTTCCTAGGATCTCAAATTACAATCTAGTTCCCAGGAGTGCTTATCAGAACAGTCTAAGTGATCCTTTCCATCACTGTACATCTGGAATTAATTCAGCTTTGAGAACAGAAACATCACTTTGTAGCATGCTTTTGCTGCCTCTGATCATAGCCAAGAAAACAACAGAAGACAGAAATGAGTACCCACTGTATCAAGTACTTCTTATATGCTCCTTTGAGTACCATTACCAAACTTGACAAGTAGATATGATTACAACTGAATCTATAGAATAGCAAGTAATTTTGGGAGTGAGGATGTGAAAATATTAATATCTGACAATGGTAAAATACCTATGGATTATTTTGACCTGACTCTCATCTTTTCATAGTGGGATACTCACTATGTGGGCTTAAACAAACAAACAGTCAAAAAGAAGTCAAAATGAATGCTTATTATTTCAGTAATCTGTATTGTAATTATAAACTGTAATAATCTGTATCTGTATTACAATAATCTTCTTTGGTCAGTTTTACACAGGTCCTGTTGCCTCTGAAATTTTCCCTTACATTTAGATATTTATTTAATAATGAAATATTAATTCATTATTAGATATTTAGCAATATGACTTCTTTGTCTGACTGAAAGATTGTATCTCTAAAATTAATGATTACAGATTCTCTTTTTTCACCTTCGTAGGAGAAAATACTTCTGTGTCAACACTTCAGCCACAGTCTTCTCTCTCATTACAATTTCTGGTGCCTCTTTTGTATTTTGTATGAAGTCATGACATTGGAATACATTTTTTCTGAATGCTACACATGTTGTTTTGTTTCTTCTTCAATGTATTTTTGAGAAAAGAACTCGACTCTCTGTAATTTATACATTTTGGATTATATTCAGATTTTCTTAGAATATCTGTCTTAGATACACTATTACATTGGTGACATTAACTTTAAGGTTTACCAATTTTTGTAAGGTTATTTAGAAGAATAAAAAAAGAAAAACATACCTGATTACTGTGCGCTGTTTTATTCTGCGAATTCTTGATTCTCTGGAAACTGTCTCCAAGGCCTTTCAGAGCTGTATTATCCACACCATCATCACTGTCATTCTAGGACCAGAAATTATATTGGTTCAAATCAGAAACTGAAAGCCTTTCTTGTCTACAGTAAGAATGGATTTATAATCTGGTGCCTGGGCTACCATGGAAACAAGTGAATGGGTGACAGGAAATGGCATAAAGTTGCACCATGAGCGGTTTAGGTTAGATATTGGGAAAAATTTCTTTGCTGGAAGAGTGGTCAGGCATTGCAGTAGCTGCCTGGGGAAGTGATAGAATCACCATGCTCAAACTGTTCCAAAAACCTGTAGATGTGACAGTTTGGGGACATGGTTAATTGGTGAACATGGTGCTGCTAGATTACAGTTGGACTCAATGATCTTACAGGTCATTTACTATCTAAATGATTCTACAATTCTGTGTGTAACTTTACTAGAACAGGGAGCACAAAACCTGGTGTGCAAAGCTTGGCTCTTCAAGTCCCTGCACTATTGCACAAAGGTGCCCTGGATGGTGGTCAACTAATGTGAATCTGCTATTTTCTTGACTAAACTCACATGTCTCCTATGGTGAATGGTGTTGCTTGTTGTCTCAGACTGGTTCAACAAGTTTATAAAAATCCAGATCTTCTCCTCACCAAGGGCAAATGAACTATTTGGACAAAATGGACTAACAACTAACCAATTGTTAGTACCTTTGCTTCAGTATTTATGTTCCTTACACACATGGAGTAAATGTGAACATGTACTTGTGTTGCTCTTAGAATAAAACACTCACTTTGAAGAGAGGAGTTAGCTTTACCACATTAATCCTCTGAGGTGTATCTTTTATCAGAGACATGAAGACAGCCATAACCAGCCCAACTGGTTTGTTTTGTTTTGGTTTTTTTTTAAGTAAATCCTGAATCTCCATTTTCTTGCTTTTTAATGTTCTGAAGGATAAGCTATCTCCTAAATGGTCCTAGAATATCTGGTTCTTGGTTTTGTAAGAAAACTACTTAAACAAAATTTCAATTAACTTACATCTACAACTGCTGTGAATGTTTTGTATTTCAGTGGTTTCTTATAGCAACAATTACAGTACGGTCATTTCACTGGGTTTATTGCATGAAGTATCTCATTATTGACATGGTAATAAACCCAGTAAATTAGTATTTACAATGAAAACAATCACTTTCACAAGAACAATACAAAATAAGCCGAATCATAGCAAATTATGATAAACACAGGAATAAGCAGTACTACTAGAAATAAATTGAATTTTGCCTTTTAGTAGAAACATGACCTTAGAAGCAACAAGAACAATGCTCACTAACATTTTTCCTTAAAGATACTTTGAACTTCACAAAAAATCAGTTTCAGTCAAAGTGTTTTTGTAACTTTCCATGTCTGGGAGAAGCACTAGGAGTCACAAGAAGCTGTTTATTCAAGTGCTATGGCCTTGATACATCAGTTCCTTGGCCTTTAAGCCAAGAGTATCTTTTCTTACCCTTAAGAGAGGTAGTTCTTTTTCAGAAACACTTGTCACTTGTTTGTCTTCTAACCATGCCATCATAGTAATTTGCTGTAGCTGCCCTTGCAGCAAATGCAACTACTGAACACTCCATACAATTAAAAAATCACAAGAAGCAGAGGTTAACTGTAGCATTGAGATATATTAAAAATACTACACAGGACACCTAGTGAAATCAAAGCTGTATAATTCTGTAATTCACATACATACACACACACAAACTCCTGAGAATGGTGTCTTTAAAGATTTCTATACTTGTTGCTGAGGAAGAAAAAGGAGAGATTTCCTAGAACTTTTGTGAGTAAATATGTGAAAAACAATAAGCACACAAGTTTGCTGCCCATGAAATACACACGTAAAGAATAATCTGTGTTGTAAGAAATCTCTAGAAGTCACTTTAGCGATAAAGGTACAATAATTGCATAAGAATTTCATTTATGGTATATTAAAGTATATTATGGTATATATGGTATATTTATATATGGTATATTTAAAGTATATTAATATATGAGTAATGTAACAAAATCAGGAAGAGCATCACACAATTACTGGAACTCTGTAATCCACAGTGCATTGATACATTCATGTGCTTCTCTGTGAACATAAAAAGTCATTATTTCAACTGATCATATCACACTTCCGGATTATCATTGATTCAGTAGAAATTGATTAATTACTGTTGACAACAAGTTCACTTTAGTAAGACTTCTGTTGACTAGAATAGTCTTTGATTGAGTGCCATGAATCTGACTTTTCTTATTTCGCAGCTGATTTTTAAGTACTATCTGTTCATTCTCCCCTTTATAGAATTTTTTGTTTTGTTTTATGAAAATACATTCTTTAACCCTACTTCTAGGAGAAAAAAAGCTATTTTTAATTTCTGATAAGAACAGAAATTTTCAAGTGACAAATAAAACTGCCTATTCCTTTTTACGCCTTAATGTCTGAGGTGTGGAAGGAGATCCTCAACAAAATGTCTGTCTGTGCTTATCATCTAATGTTGCTGATTGCTATGTAAGCAACTCAGCACAAGCAGAAAACTTCTACCTCATTAACAACTCAATATCCTTTTCCAGCTCCCCGTAAAAGTCTGGAGAACAAAACAGCAAGAGAAAATGGAAATTCAAGCCTTAGGGACTGCAGTTAGCACAGTTCTGTTATGACCATAGTTCAGTCCAGCAATATGTAAAGTCACTTCTGAACCTACTCGACCTCCACGTGACATGAGAGTAGGAAGTTCATACAGAAGCTTGGATGGAAAAACTCCCTTTGCTTTAGTGCACAGTTAAAGGATTACAGAACTGACCCTTGTATTTTGAATGTTTGTAATATGAAAAGTGTTTCCAAGTCGTGCTTTCACAAACTGCTTTACTTTAACTGATTGGAATTCCACTCTTGTAAAATGTTTGATTAAATGACAAAGACTACAGCTGTCTCGTGAGTGAAATGCTCTTTCGATATTTAGATCCCTCTTGACTGTTAAGTCACCAAGTATTGTTGCAGGACTACATTCATTGACCCTCCCTGCCATCTCCTCCTTGATTTAGAAGGAAGATGGATTTTGCAAAGAGCTAATGACTTCTATTGTGCTTTTCACAATAGCAGGCACTCTGGAGTAGATGGTGTTACACTCATGCTAGTTAGGGAGGAAAATACACTGGCCAACTTGCATCCAGGCAGCTGCTTAAACTGTTTATGGTTTAAAGGTGGGTCCTTACATTCCGTTGTAGATTAGGATCAGGACACTCAAGGAATTTAGTGGAAAACAGATGCTTCAAAAGCGAATAGTTCACGTTATTATGTTGAATTTTGTCTCATCTCATTAGATTTTTAACTGTATTTGCCCAGCAGAAGTGAAGCCATCTAGTTTACGGTTCAAAACTTGCTTTTCTTTAAATATTCAGTGCACCTGAACACCATTCATCTAGTTTTTCCCTTATGTACTATCCTTTGCTAGCCAGTGCTGTGATTCTGAAGTGTAAATGCATTCTAAATATTGAGGAAGAATTTCTTTAAATTAATAATCACAGCACTTACAAGTACCTGTCAAATTATAAAACTCAGTATAGAAGGCAGGAAGGATGTTCATTACCCATGTGCTAAACTAGAGTAAATGAGCTGTAGAAACAACAGATAAGAAACAGGTTCTGACACATTTAAATTTAGCAGGCTATGTCTTCATGGGCTGTTTTTAAATGGATTACAAATAAGACTCCCTACTTCGAGTATATTTCTGTTTTGTTAAAAAAATTAGGTTGTCGGGGTAGGATAGTTGGATAGTATCCTGAAATGCAGGGGTTTTTTTTATTTAA
>VXBR01001090.1:95580-180986 GCA_013400215.1 Cisticola juncidis
GAACTAAAAAAAAAAAAAAAAAAAAAAAAAAAAAAGGAATTCTGGGCACGTGTTTATTTTTACTTGGTAACGATTTTGCCTTTCTGCAAAATTCCTGTTCATTGGAATGAAATGCTACAGCGAATCAACAAGACAGACAGTCACTTGTATTGTGAAAACTAGACCTCTGAGCTGGAAAGTGAATTACAGGCACCATCACTTGTTGCACTTCCTGCAAAGGCAGATGTGACCAGCCGTGTTGGGAAATTAATTTATAATAATGATAAGAGAAAGAAATTCAAATTCTTTCTGTAATTCCAGTTGTAGTGTAGCTGGCATTTGCAAGGACTGTGTATACAAAGGTGTGTCTCTGGGCATACCTGTAGTGCTTCACGGGAACTTCCCAGCTTGTTTCTGTACAGATGAGAGAGCAGACTCATTTGTGACAAAGTCCTTCATTGAATTCCTAGCTTGCTTTGTCTCAAAGCAGCTGCCTAGCTGACACTGGGTGTCCCCAAGTTCGGGATTCCCAGAGGTGCCAGGTGGTATGCTGGCAGCCCCCATAGGAGGCTGAGATGTTGATAGGTGTTAGGTGCACATGCAGATGTGTCAATGGTTATCCTGGATGGAGAAACCGAGTAATCCTTGTAGCTCCTCCGGGCTAAGATGTGCATAGATAAGAGAGTTTGAATAATGACTAGAAACGGTTCCTGCATATGTAGGAATAGTGAGGTCGAATAATCTTTTGTCCACTGCCAAGATAATTAGAATATGTTTCCTAGGTACTTAAAATTAGCCCATAGCCATTTATTATGCCCTTATTAGCATAGTTATCCTGCTTATTGGACTAGAGTCCTATCAGGATCACTAAGGTAAAAATTTATCTCAATTACACAATATAGGAGTCTGATCTAATCCAGTGAAGCTGCCATTGCGACACTTGCAGTGGGGAGTCCTGCACCATCAGCATAGTGACTGACAGTCCTGTTTGAGAGATCTGGTTCTCCACAAAACATTACGTGATCAGTAAAAAAGATCACAGGAAAACATTTTTGTAACTAGCACTCAGTCTGTAAATGTGTGTACAGTTCAGAGAGTATTCTTTCTAGAACAAAACAATCTGGTATAATCACAGAATCACCAAGTTAGAAGAGACCTTCAAGGTCATATAAAGGTATAAACCAACACAAATTATTACTGCTTGCTTAAAAGTGAGGTAAAAATCTGGCAAGATGGTGGTTTGTTGTTTTTTTTTCTTCGGTGCTTGTTGTGTATCTGTTTGTTGCTGTTCCAATCCAAACAATGTTCCAATCAAACAAATTGAACTATTTTTTTACATAAATAAATAGAGATATCCTGCCAGTGCAGTATAAGCTCGAGTAAAGTACCGATTTTCAAGCTACAGCAGAACAAATCAACATTTTCCTTATGATAAAAAATTTCAAAAGGACTAAAAAGAGGACAGATCAGAAACCTAAAAAACCTGAGCAAAAGTTCTGGAAGCATTTAGATATCTGTCTGCAAGAAAAACTATACTCATAACACAAAATTTATTCTTCTGTGTGATTATCGCTTTCCTTGCAGACTTAATAGTGTTTATGGAGCTTGGATCTGCAAGAGGGTGATTATAAGTAGGATCTTAAACCAGTCAATGGGAATCCTTACTGGCTGGGAAAGGAAGAGAAAGTCACAAAAAATTCTGTACTTACATTCCTTACTTTTATTAATAAATCACTCATTGTTATTGGATCCAAGGTAATTTCCTGCAAATATACAGTGCTCAGTGTGGTTCCCTGTGGAAACACTCATTATGCAGACAACAAAGATTCCCTGCTGTAAAAATGGCAACCAGCACAGTTTATAGAGCTGGAACCATCGCAGTGGGGTTGAGCATTTTTACACAGAACTGTACCTTCATCTGCAGACCAAGTTACTTAGATTTGAAAAGCAGCAGCACTGATGAGAGATTTAACCATGAAGTCTCTGTAAGACTGTCTTAACTGCCAGCAAGTGGTTATCCTATCTTTCTTTCCTCTTTTTAAAATTGTTGCCTGGGCACACTGGCAGTTCAGTAAGCTTCTATTTTTGGAATAACAGAGCTAAGGCTTATGCCGTAATTTACAGCACTTCTAGCGTCAGGGGCTCCTTAAGAACACAAAAAAAAAGTCGTGGGAGGTAGAGGATGCATGCTACTCTGAGTACCTTTAATTTAGTGTACTAGTACTAGAAGTACATTTCACCTAGGACAAATAAAAGGCCTATCCAAGGACGTGAAATGCTGTATAATACAAGTTCTTTTTGGGTAAATTTCTTACTCATTAACTTTTACTTTTCCTTTGTCTGACTGTTTGTTTTGATTGGGTTTTATTTTGGCGTTTTGCTGATGTGCTCCTGATACTTCCTCTGAGAGAATGGCAGCTACACTACTCATACACTTCCACTAAACAATATGACTTTAATTACATACATAAATTTTGGTGGAATGGATGACTTGGAAACAAGGCAAGCACACACTGAGGTTTTGAATTAATATTCCACAGGTTTACAGCAAGAACAAATCTTCCAAAATGAGACCAGTATGGAGGATAAAGTCTTAAAGACAAATGAGGTTGAATTATAAGTTAGTGTGCTAAATCTCACCCTCATACTGATTCCCAAGGTGCACTAGAGATGATACAGCATCTCTCTGCTTGATGCAATGGGAACACCCAGCGTGATTCTATTAAAGGTCATTTCTCTAGTGCTGAATGCAATCTGAACGAACAGAAGCATGCAAACCCTTTTACAAGAAAGAATCTTACCCTTTGAATATCAAGAAGTTGGGCCATTGAAATACTTAAATATGATGAAGCACCCTTTTTATATTTTTTGTATCTGTGTATTTTGCGTTTATTGACCAGATGCAGAAGTTGAAGTAAAATATGCTTCAGAATAGAAAAATAGGTTCCTGGGTTCTGAAATACTACACCAACCAAGGACAATATGTGCACTCAGTTTGAACTCCAGGGCATTTTTTAAAAATTGCTGCCTTCAGGGGAGGGAGAAGCACGATTTAAAATGATCCTTTGAATTTTTAATGGATACTCAGAAGTTCAAGCCTTTGCGGCAGCTATGAAGTGTTAAGGGAAGAGGTCAACAGTGGCTAAATATCACTCTTAACATACCTGTTAACACAGCTAAAGTTGTTATCATTCCGATAGCTTTCAGGGAGGACCTGGCTTAGAGAACAATAAAGGGACCTCTGGGTTGCCCCAGCCTCATAGCAGAGTAGCCCAGACCAGTTCTTCCAGCTGAAATCTACCGAGTGTTGGAATCTGGAGGTCTTTGTGCCCTTTGTCGTCCCAGCAGGACATTTCACCTACCCCCTGCACTGTTTTCTTTGTCTGGGAATCAGTCAAACTCATCTTGCAAGACAGCCAGCCTGGAGTTATGCCTAAGAATATATGTTCTAAGCACAGTTTAGTATAAGGAGTTGCAGTCATCCACTCCTCACTAAGAAATTTGGGATATTTATTTAAGGTCCAAGAGACATAAAACTATATCTTGTCTGTCAAGGAAAAGGGCGTAACAGGGCATAAGTGGATTTGGACAACCAGTACCATAAATTATTCCCCCTTTTGCCAGGGCATCCGATGTTTGCACAACTAATCTGTTAGTGGGAAACTTATATCTGCAGTCTCATTTTTGCAGCTCTTGTTTGACTGTGTGTAAAAAAAATTCCAAAGCTTATTATAATGTTTCTGTACCGCAGGCTGTATGTACTGCTCGTTCGTTAGTACACTTTCAGCTAAGTATTTCCTGACCTAATGACCTTTTGAATTTTTTTAAATATACTGCTTGATAGAGTAACCTGTTCATAAAACTGACACAACATAAGCTAAAGACATTTTTTCATTATGTTGCTGACAGAAAAGAGTAATCTTTCTCATGTCACCCTATCACTACTGTAATTTTTCTTTCAGCTTTTTCAACAACATGGTGCTCTCTAGCAGATTTTTATGACCTAGATCCAAAGATGGATGAGACACAACACTGTTGCTGTAGAAAAGTTGACTACTCTTTTTTATCTACTGCTTTTTTATCTACACTTGTTTATCTAGTTTGAACTAAAAACACTTGAAATTTGATAATACATAGTCTTCTACATAGAGGATCCTATTCACTTCAGTTTTCTCATTCCCCATATTGTTCCTTTGAATTTTGGTAGACTTCATACAGGTTGCAATTTCTCTACAGGTCTTTATATTCCGCTTGTTTCATCCTGTATGTGGGATATTTCAATGTTACTGGTGAATAAATGAGAACTTTTCAAGAAGTAGGTGAGAGTAGCATGAACAAAGTCAAACTCTAATCCTTCCAGAATCCATTTCCAAACCTTTGTTGTGTACCCAAATACAACACAGTAGAGTGAGTCAGGCATATTCAGTATGTATGAGGAGTCAAACCTAGCTTAAAAGTAGTGAAGGGGAAAAGAATCTGTTTACCATTGGACTAAAAAGTACATAATTAGCTTAAACGGCAGGAAGGAATTGCAACCTGAGGGCAAGATGTTCTAGTTAATTAGGGAACCAAGTGCAGAGCATAATGAGAGAAAAGAAATTGCAGAAAACTAGCAATTGCCAGTTGAACAGTGAATGCCACATGGGGAGAAAAAGTAAATAGCTTGTCACATCTTTTAACTACTGCAAAAGTACTTGCTACTTCTTTTTCGATTCTTGCCTTCCTTTGTGGACTTCTTTTACATTAAACAGGCTGTCCATTGGCACCCTCTGGAGTTGCTAACTACCATCGAAGTCAGACTCTTTATCAGAAAAGCTGACTCTTCTGGCTATGCCTAACCAGTAAAATAAACGCGACACATCTGTTTCTGACTAACTAGCCAAGTCCTCTAAGGACATCTGTAATTTTTTGTGATGGATGATCAATTTTACAAAGCTTTACACTTAAGTGCTTTAAAGTATATTCAAAAATTCCACTGGAAGCAAATTGCCTTGCAGAGCCATCTTGCACCAAATGTATATAAGATTAATTGTTAGGCAGTACCAAAGCGCACTGTGCGGGGATCATATTACAGTCCTCGTAGTGACTGATGTATAAAACTATGAAGGGTTAGATGTATTTCCTGACCTCTTTTTTTCTTGAAAAGGGGAAACAAGCTCTAATGAATTATGTAATTTAAAGCAGAGGAGTAAAATTTGTTGGTAGCAGAAATACAATATATATGTCATGTTCTCCAGATAGGCCACACACCAGAGACTGTCAGAGCAGGAAGTCTCTGTTTATCCTAAAGTGACAGTGTTAGCAAGCACTGGTCTTCTGAGCTGTCTTTCAGGTCTGAATAGTGAATGTAAGCTTTATTCTTCCTATTTCTGTGTGTGTATGAATAATATGTGATTATTCATACGTATACTCTGATTCCCTGATGAAATAACATAAAAGAAATGTCTGGTCCCTGCATGCTGACAGATGCATATTTTATGTACATTCATATCAATTTTCCTGCCAGGAGTCAAAATTTGGCTTGACAGACAGTGCTAGATTCCCCTGCTGCTTGTGAGAGCTCCCAAATGGAGAGGTCATTCTTGGTTCCACATCCTCTGTGGAGGCACAGGAACAGTAACTCCTTGCCCACATCCTCTGGTAACACTGAAATCCCACATTCTATTTTGCTGCGGTGCCTGTACAACTTGGATTAACTGTAGTCTTCCTCTTTTCAACACTTAAATGAAATAACTCCTACCTTATTTATATCTAGCCTTCCTAAGTAGGGATTTCCTCTCTTTGCCAATACAAGGATCCCAAAGCTCAGCTATGGCAAGTAGTACTAATTACTATCATACTGATAATGAATACACACAGATTAATTAACCCACTGCTGCCTATAAAGTTATATGCTTGTCAAGAGTCTTGAATTCCTTTTAGAGATATTGATTATCTGATTATCTTCTAATGTTATATTCAGCCTTTTAGTCTTCACCTTTATGCAATATGCAATATTCAAGCTATGTATACTATCTAATCTATTCTATGTGTTTACCTTGGTTGTTCCATGTAGTCATGTTTCTGCTTTAATCTATAGCTTTATTTATTGTAAATTCCTCATAAATTCAGTTGGTTTTCCTAATCCTTTAATTTCACCGTTTCTTTAATCTCTTTCTCTGCCTTTCAGTTTCCTACAACCTGCCCTGGTGCTTCCTAAGATTCAAGAAGCTGCACAATTTCTGTTTGCTGTCAGTCTAATTCTGAAGCCTCTCTGAAGACAGTTTAATCAGAAAACTTTTCTCCTCCTGCCATTTGTACTGATTGTTGTTGTTTGAACTCAATTCCCTCAAAACCTTTATTTATATTGTTCATGTAGTAAGTTGCAGAGTGAAAATTAACATGTTCAGAGGACACACTTTTGTTTTGTTTTGTTTTTTCTGACTGCAAAGGCTTCTTTGTACATTACCTACTTAAAAGAATAAACAGTGAAAATTGAAGTATAAATATTTTTAATGAGAAGCCATCTGTTCCCTGCTATCTTTATGAATCAGCCATCTCCCAAGATTAATAAGAATAAAACTCACCTAGGGTTTCTCTTTTTCACTGGAAATCACCAGTTTTCAAAAACTACATATATTCAGTTTGATTTTATTGAAATTGAGCAGTAAGATCAAAAGATAAAGGAGGGGAAAAGGTTAGTTGCCAGTGAGTCAGAGGGCCTGGCAGGCAGTGTGGTGTCACCTCCCAATAGGAGGAAAGAAGGAATAAGGCCCAGGAGCTGGTTCCTGCCTGTGGGTGGGGGCTGCCCTGGGTGCACCCAGTGGACTGGGAGATCCGTCTGGATGTTGTAGGGTATTGTTGCACTGTGGTCAGTGCATTGACTGAGACACCCACATTAATGGCAGTCCATCAGGGTGCCAGTAGTGATCCCACATGTTTAAGTGCACTTTCTCCTAAAGCTCTCGTCAGCACACCTAAGTTCTGAGCCAAGAAAAAGCATTTAAATTCAATTTTGAGGCATTCCAGGAAATGGAATAAGATGTACAGCTACAGGAGCCCAGACATGGGGAGAATGATTTCCCAACCTGGCTACACTTTTTAGACTCTAATGTATCTCTGTTATCCCCGGGAGGCTGGGTTTGCACTGACCTGTACATTCAGAATTGTTAACCGTTCGGCGTTACCAGAGAGAATTGTGTATGAGCATCCACCACCAATGGCTGCCGTGTGTCAACACCCTTATCTCCTTGCGCAGATGCGGATGGAAGAGTCTGCACTGCAAACAGGTCTGTTGGACACTGGATGGCAGTATTTGCTC
Organism: Cisticola juncidis; assembly: GCA_013400215.1. Lineage (NCBI taxonomy): Eukaryota > Metazoa > Chordata > Aves > Passeriformes > Cisticolidae > Cisticola > Cisticola juncidis. Next base: position 102,860 of record VXBR01001090.1, read on the forward strand.
TGGGTTCATCCACCGGTGACTCCATTAGCTCTGCCTAATGCAGTCTCCCGGGAGCTGTAGGCATTTGGGGAAGGGGATGCAGGGCGGAAAGGAGTCACAGAAGAGGAGTGGAAAGACAATAAATATTATTTAGTCTCTTTAGTCCTAATTCCACAGCTGTCAAAAACAATTCTCCTTTAACTATTTCATTTTCCTAGTTGTTGACTTTCTGCCTTGGGAGTTCTCACTGACCCTGTTTGTTCGATCTCAGGACAAAAGTTACATAAACAATTTGAAATCTATCACAGTGTAGCTAATAACATTGATCTAGTTTCTATTGATTAAAAGTGAAGGTAGGATTGTTATGACAGCATTATCCTCCAATAATTACTGTCTTCGGGGGCTACTATTCTCTTGCAGTGGCTGAAGTACTTGTCAACTTGCAGGTGCTGTAGAATATGTCTAAACAAGTGAGTAGGTGAGAACAGTCCCCAGGTGTAATGAGCAGCCTCCTACACCGATTCCTGCTGATTCACCACTGGTGATACTTTTGGAAGCGATTAACTGAGTGGCTAGCCTGCACAGATGACCAAATCAATCCCCTTCTAATGTTGCACAGAAATGGCAGAGGTAGAAAGGTGTCAAGAAACCATCTGGGGTGAGTTGGCAAGTGCACCCCAGCTCAACACAAGGGCTACAGTGAAGAGGAATGTACAAACCACTTTAGCACATATATACCAATACCTAATTTCAACCCTTTCTGTGTTCTGAAATTTGTATCAAACCTACCTTATTATCAAATAAAATTTGTATAAATGCTTATATTTCAGTTTTGTTTTGGTTTCATCTGGGTTTTTTGTTTGTCTGTACATGTGAACAGCAGATTAAAGTTGTGCCACTAGTAAAAGCTATGTTCTGATACTCCAGTAAAACTGAGCAATTAAGGGTTCTAGGTAGATATTTTCTTTCCATAATGCAATCAGCTTTTTTTGCAATTAATTAGAACAAAAATGTATTTTAAGATCCTCCTTCTCTCAGTTTTAGTTCTCCTTTTCCAGTTTGTTTCAGTGGAGACAATCTGATCGTCTCATGAGGTAGTTTTTACCTCATGTATGTAATAAATTCATGTTATATTATTGCTTTCTTCACGATGCTCAAAACTCTGGATTTTTGTCCTAAAAAATGATGTCAGGATTTAAAAGAATCACACTAGAAAACAACTCAAACTCCCTCAACTGCTAAGAGAGGTCTTTAGTTGATATAAAGCAGTATAGATTTAATATTGCTTGCTTTTACAAAACTCATCCACTTAGTAATAATTTTAGTGATGAGGCTGGGGGATTTTTGTCCAGTTGGGTCATCCTTCCATATGTTTTCATTTGAAAAGCTAAGACTAGAAATTTTTTCCTCTTACTACATGACAAGTTCAGTCTCCTTCTGGTAGTTGTTTTTATCAAGCTGAATTATTCCTCATCCCCTTGAAATTCTTGGTAATAAATTAATAATTTATGCTAAGTGAAGCAGTATGGCTGGGAGCTGGGAGTTGAACTAATCAGAATTCAAAAGTTACAGGGCCCATTCAAAACATTTGTTGAAATCTCTATGCCTTCAGGAGATATTAAGATGTGTGTGTGTGTGTGTGTGTGTGTGTGTGCACGCATGGATTTGGAGAGAGAGAGGAAGGCTTTGGCCCCTTTTTCATTTCCCAAAGGAATGACTAGCGGTTGCTGGATTTAGGAAGACCGCAATGCACTGAGTAATCTTGCCCAGAACACTCTGGCAACTGAAATTCCCCTCTGTGGAAATTTCAAAAAATATTTTCTCCTCTTTGGAAAAAGTAAACCAATTTATCAGCATTTTCAACGGGATGAAGAATTTTAAGACCTTTAGTTAGCAGTGATTAAAATAATATATTTAGGGTATAATGATAGAGGTCTTTTATTTTTCCTTTGGGAATACACATTCTAAACTTAATGATTGGCTATGATTCTCCCAGGGAGAAGCTAGCTGTTCTGAAACCTACGGTTGAGGCTCTCTCCAATTCTGATACCTAGTAGGAAAATGATACCATCCTCCAACTGCAGCCCATGGTGGTTTCAGTACTTTCCTTGAGCTAGCTGGTAGAGTCCAGAGAGGATACAGACATGCCTGTTTTGTTGGACTCTGTTCATGAAATATTTCAGTTTTCACAGAGTACAACTTAAAAAATTATATGAAAAGCCATTTCCCATGCAAACTCCTAGCCAACTCTTTTCCATAGACAGGTCAATATTGGGGATACTGGAAGGACAAAACAGAAACAGTGATTGCCGTTGTCTCCCAAGGCACCACTTCTGGAGAGTGGATTATTGCTTCATACTGGAACTGTAATGACAGTGGCCATTGTGAGACAAACCCACATAATTTATTAAGACCCATTATCTATTTATACCCCGGTATCTCATGTAATCTTTTCTTACTGTCCTCCCAAGTGAGTCTGTGTAGCCAGGACTCTGTTGCCCTGGGTTTCATGGGTTGTTACAGGTCCTGAGCTGTGCATTCCAAGGCACTGATGCATTCCAAGAGTGAGCTGTAAAAGCCAAGATAGCTGTGTAATGTATTTGCTGTGGGTGACAGGAATATTTTTGTGAAATACAGTCTTTTTTCAATTTAATCAGCTTCTCCACTTTCTAGTAAAACAGGAACTCTCCCCTCAGCTCTGATCCTGCCACCTCCTTAAGACTCCCAGTCACAGAAAATACAAAACTGTTCACTGAGAAAAAGAAGTAATAGCTCTAGTGAATAAAGAATTAGTCAGATACCAGCAGATGGTGATTCAGAGTATGTAATACTATTTGCTGCTTTACCCAAAACAGAAAAAGTCTATAGCAATTTTATGGTAAAAGGGATTTTTGGAGGGACTGCCTCATTATCTTCTTGACTACACAGATGATAATCACTTCATTTGAAAAGATATCCACTAAATGCAACTTCCAGTGGTTTACACTAAAAGTGCAAAACCCACTCATAAAAAATGGCTGCAGGTTTTAAAATGTCTTGGATAACTTAATTTACTCGAACCCAGATTCTCTTTAGTGCTTCTAGGAAACATAGAAATAATAACAGAAATATATAATTGAACACACACTATTGCCCAAACAATAGAACAAAAAATAAACAAACCAACCTAAACAGAAACAATTAAGAGAATAGAGGCTAGAATTTCTGCCATGCAAATATCAGTCCTGAAGTAGTTCTTTGCTTTCACAATTCCACAAACAGAAAATAATCTTCAGATTTAAAATTATAAGGAGTTAGCTTTGGGTTGCAATTTTTTATGACGAGTATTTTGTTTGGTCTTTTTTTGGGGTTTTTTTTTTTATTTTTTTTTGGTTTTGTTTTTTTTTGGTGATTTTGTGGGGTTTTTTAAATTGGTGGTGGTGGTTGTGATGCTGTTTTGAATTTGGGGGTTATGTACGTTGGGTTCTAGCTTTGGAGTTTGGTTTTGGTTTGGGTTTTTGTTTTTCTAGCTTTTGAGCTTGCACAGAGAGCCTAAACCAGCAACCAGAAAGCAGAAATCAGAAAGCTTTGTCTCCCCTGTCAATTAAAAACTGGTTTGGATAAGCAGAGAAGAATTGTGTTCTTACAACCACCCACTCACCTGTTCATCAGCACATCTGTATAAAAGGCAAGGGCAAGGCTTTTCTCCATATACAGAGGTCACTTGTCTAAAGGCACCCTTAGTAGTCTGGTTAATTTAGTTTTATAGATTTCCTTAATCTTAGATGTTAAATGAGCTGCAATGTTGTTGAAATGGTCTAAATGTTTTGTCTAAATGTTGGGATAAAATATTGATCTGAATCTTGACCAGGATTTTAAATCACGTGTAGTTCAAGAGATGTTCATCCTAGACTGTTTTTGAGCTTTATAGTGATCATTCAAAATACTAATCTGGATTTTGTTTCCATTCTACATCAAGAACAATAGGCTGGATTGCTTTGATTTTGACTCATCCTCAGCTGCATATTTTAATCTAATGATAACAGTCAAGACAAGCAATATTTAAGGTAAATCTAACTCTTCCCCATGGTCATCTATCCCATACAGCATTATAATTTTCGATAATAAAAGTGTTGAAATGTTTGATCTTCATAATGTAGTTTCAAAAACAAGTTTTTGAGGCAGTGCTCAATCACAATGAAACTCATATATGTAATCAACAATGAAACTCATAAAGACATCAATATCTTGTATTTGCAAACGGCTTGAACTTCAGGAGAAAGCTTTTAAGATATTGAGTCAAAAGAATATAAAAATCAAAGCAATGTGCCCTTTACCCTCTTATGAGGGTCTTCTGATCATTGTGACTCTGGTCTCAGTGATCTCAATGTGTTTAATTACCATTTAATTACTTACCTAAGAAGTAAGGCAATAAATGAACAAGGTTGTTGCAAGTTTTCCTACAATTAGTAAGCATTTCCTATAAATGGTACCCTAATCTTTCCTATGGATTCCATAGCATCATCAACACACAGAGATCACCTCTCCCCTTTTTGTTCTATGAAATTTCCTTTGCTCCCATCAGTGGATCTCTTCAAAACCTAGGAAGCATGAATCAGCTTAAAGTAAGTAAGAAAAACACCCAAAATACCATACCAAAAAACCCAAACCAAAACAGGATGGAACAAGCTTTTCTCAAACTGTGATTCCATGAGATGTCATTTTGATTTGCAGTACTTACATATGGATCCAAAAAGCTGCACTACTATGATGAAACATACCAAAGTAATGTAAGTTTACCTTCCCCTCCCAAAATGGTTTTAATGTATTTTGTTTGTGGTATTGCAGGCAAATTTTATTTTGGAACAAACATAATTTGCTGTAACTTTGTATTGGGTCAGGGATTGTTTGCCATGGTTAATTTGATAAAAATGCAATTATATATCTACACCTGATTCAAATCAAATTCATAATATCTGTAGTTTAAACTGTAGTTTAAAGCCCCAGTATTACTGACTCTGAAGCTGCATTTTATTTTATGGATAGATATTCCTTTTTGGTGCAGCAGCATCAGCTGAAGATGTTATTGTTCGCTCCCTCTGGGTATCTTTCTTGGATGGTTTGAAATTTCCACCTCTCACTATTGTGTCTTGTTAAACTGGTCCTGGAACACTTCCTAATTCAGATCTGGCAAAATAAACTAAGTTAATTCAAACTATTACTTGAACTGTTGAAATTAATGCAGCTGGTTTGCTGGCACCTAAATAGTAATCATTCACACACCCTGCGCTGCAAGGGTGGCAACCTGCAGCAAGAAAGTAGTTGCTAGCACCTGGGGTGTGGAAAAAGAGAAACCTTTAGGTAACACATCTGTGAAAAGCCAAGGTCTCTCTGCAGTTTTTGGCTTTAATTGAAAGACTTATCACCTCGTTAAAGACAAATTGTAAATGAGCAAAACGCGGAACCAGTATGAAATAAGGTGGTAACTACTGTAATTGTGGATACGAGAGCATCGGATTGTTCTTGAAGGACGGATTTTTAGTGCTCTTCTGGGATATTCTATGAGAGTACTATGAAGAGCTGACCTGATGCCACTTAAAATTCAGAATTCAAACCAATGAATATGAACATCTGGAAGTCAAAGGCGTGATGCAGGACTGAAATACAAACCCTAGAGCTGCAGGCTCTTCTCTCATTTTATAGTATGTAAGGGCACTGTATTTCAGAGTAGTGCTCCAGAAAATCTGTAACCTGAACAAGTCAATAGGAAATACCTGAAAGCAGGGATGTCGTGAAATTTTAGCCCTTTGAAGAGGGGCTGAGGAGTTGGTCAGGGCTATCTTAATGTCAGACTACCCTCAGTGCTTGATCTTAAGCACTCCTCCATGTAGACAGGTTTGCTGGTACTGGTCTTCAAGCTGTGCTCCTCAACTTTTTGCTTGTCTCAAACAAGTTCTTTTCTCCTGTGCACATATCATGATTGGGTAAAAAGTATAAAATTTCTCAGACCAAAAAGAGGTAGCTTACTGTTCAAGCTGGTAGGAGAAAGGGATGCCAGTTCATATTCCTAGTTTTCTCTATATCTTTTCTGATGATGTATAACAGGGTTGTTTGAGTGTTTTCATGGCTTGAATCCCATCAGAGGAGGCTTACAAACTGATTCTCTGCTGCCTGTACAACTGCTTTATTTGCTGGCTTATTAAGAAAACAAGGTGCCCTGCTTCGGCTACATTTTGAGAGAAAGCAATGAACAAACTTTGGTCAGAGTCTGTGTGTAAGAAATGTACTTGCAATTTTCAACTGGACAGGGCTTATCAAAGAACTCTTTCTTGTATGCTTTTGTGGCAGTTAGACAATCCTGGTTAAGTTCAGAAAAAGAACCGATAATGTCTTACAAAATTTCAGGTAACAGGAGAGTTAATATACGTTTCCTAGTCCCATTTGCTCATCTGAATGGAAATTCATTTACCCCAGATTCTGGCTATAATCATGCTTAAGCATATCTGTAAGATAGATACCCCAACAAGGAGTTCTGATTTTATACTAGTGTAACATCAGCTCACTTTGAGCTGAGAAAGATGAAAAAAATGGTACAGGTATCTTGTATCAAAGACATATTTGCAGCTAGAATGTATATTGTACTCTTTTACTCTTCCCCCCTACTCCCCATGAAGAGTCCTATGTGACTTTAAAATCCTTTGATTCCTTGCTCCATATTTATTTGCTTTTTTTGAATTGGATATTTTCCATACCTACATCTGTTCTGCTCTCTTAAGAAACGTTAAAACACTGTACTAAAGTTCTGAATTTATGGTTGCCATGAATTTTAAAGTGGAAGACAAATACAGTGTAGCCTTAAAATATATTATTGTGAAAATGTAATTAGTGGAAATGTGGAGAGGTTACTGATAAACGATCACAGAAAAAAAAACGTTCTAAGGTATATATAAATAATAGGCATAGAACTGTATTTCAAATATTAATAGATTATTGCCATCAATAAATAAGGGTATCAATCTCACATACGTACTATAAATTACATCCATTAGGTCTTTCTTTCTCAAGCACATAAATCCATACAATCAGAACCATGTATCAGTTTTTAAATCCATAAATATATTATGTAGCAGTTGTCTTTGAGGAGATAATGCTTTGTTCAATATTCTGTTAAAATGTCTCAAATGAAGTAAATGGGCTTCTGGAGTCTTATTTATGTAGGCTCATGAGAGCAGAACATAAAACATCCAAGTGAAAACACTTGCAAGCTCAGAGAGCACAGCATCATACACCATATTCTTCTAACCAAACTGAAAAACTGTGTTTCTAGATTCATGCAACTCACTGATGTCTGAGAAAATCCTGACTATGTCAGAAAGTTCACCCTGACAGAAAAAAGAAAAATATAAAAATGTTACCTTAAGAATTTTTTTCCTTTTTCTGTAGCATTCTTTTGCTGCGTCCTAGTAGAAAGACCAGAAATATAGAAAATATTATAGAAAATATAGAAAATATAGAAATCAGGGAGAGTTTTGGTATTCTACAGCATAATGATAGCAACAGTAAGGTCTAATGTTTATGGGTAGGGATCAGGGGGAAGGCCAACTAAGCAGATCTCCTAGTGGGAATCTGTTACAGACCATCCAACCAGATTGAAGATGTAGATGAAGCATTCTGTAAACAGGTGGGAGTCTTGCTGTTGCTGGCCCTTGTTCTTGTGGGGAACTTCAACTCACCAGATGTCTGCCAGAAACAGACAGAAACAACAGATCAGAGAGGAAGCAGTCTAGGAGGTTTCTGGAGTGTATGGGGGATAATATTCTGATGCAGCTTGTGAGGGAGCCAGCCAGCTAAGCTCCACTATACCTGTTGTTACTAGACTGGTGGGTGATGTGGTGGCCAGCTTACGCCAGCAACCCAAAATTATAGTTTTTGATTCCCAGGGAAAGAGAGAGGTCAACAAAGCCACTGCCTCGGACTTCTGGAGTGCACACTTTGGCCTGTCCAGGATGGTGGTTGAAAGAATACCTTGGGAGGCAGTCCTCAATAATAAAGAGTTCCAGGAAGACTGGACATTCTTCAAAAGGAAAATCTTACAAGCACAAGAGCACACTTATCCCTATGTGCTGAAAGACAAGTTGGTGGAGAAGAAAACTGTTTAGAAAGAATAGAAAACTTTCATAGGAACTCAGGGGAAAAGAGAGGATTTACTAGCTTTGGAAGAAGGGGCAGGAACTCAGGAGAACTACAAGGATATTGTTAGGTTATGCAGGAAGCAAGTTAGAAGGTAAAAGCCCAGATAGAAAATGATTTAAGCACTGCTGTAAGAGATAACAAAAATGTTTTTACAAATACATTAGAATGGAAGGAAGATCAAGGAGAATCTCAATCCTTTATTGGACGCTGGGGAAAACATTGCAGCTAAGAATGAGGAAAAGACTGGGGTACTTCATGCCTCCTTTGTATCAGTCTTTAATAGTCAGACCAGCTACCCTCAGGGTATTCAGCCCTCTCAGCTGGAAGATAGAAACAAGGAGCAGAATGAATTCCCCATAATCCAGGACACAGTTAATGACCTGCTGCTTTACTTAGATGCACACAGGTCTATGGGGCCAGATGGGATCCACGTAAGGGTACAGAGGAAGCTATCAGAAGAGCTCACTAAGCCACTTTCAATCATTTACTAAAATCCCTGGCTAATGAGGAAGGTCTCAGACGACTGGAAGTTAGCAAATGTGACATCATGTAAGAAGTGACAGAATGAGAACCCAGGGAACTGCACGTCTGTAAGTGTGACCTCCAACCCAGACAAAGTCATAGAGCTGATCATCCTTACTGCCATCACATCACAGCATGTGCAGGCCAATGAGGAAATCAGGCCCAGTCAGCAGGGGTTTGTGAAAGGCAGGTCCTGTTTGACCAACCTGGTTGTCTTTTATGGCAAGTGATCTGCTCAGTGGATGTGTAAAAGGTTGTGGATGTTGTCTGCCTGGACTTTATTAAAGGTTTTTGTCATGGGAATGTATTCCCCAATTTAGTATTCCTGCTAAAACCACACACTGCTTCCCCTTCCTGCCCATCCCTCCAGCTGGAGGCACCAAATGCAGAGACCACAGGTTGAGATTAGAGCAATTTACTGAAAACAGCAAGATGATAGGAGAACACTGTAACATCAACAATACTAATGACAAAATGAATAAGAAAATAAAGTATTCACATGGAAAGCCTGCAATAGTAACCAATTACCAGATGGCTTCCCCCGCCATGTCTTCCAGACCAGAAGGAATGAACCCCTTTTACCCAGAAGAATGTCTTTTTTCCCCGCCCCCGACAGTGATATGAGGTAGTACAGAATACCCTCCCTCCTTGATACCGCAAAAAATAGCCATGTCCTGGTTAGAACCAGGACACCTTTGGCAGCATTCTTCTGGAGAAAGTGGCTGTTCATGTTTTGGAGAGGTACAGTCTTTGACAAGTTAGGACAGGAGGAAATGGTCTCTTGACGTGTGCTGGGAGTGGCTTAGATTGGATATTGGGAAATATTTCTTCAAGAAAACAGCTGAGTTTTTGAACAGGATGCCCAGGGACATGGTTGAGTCACCAATTCTGCAGGTTATTAAAAATACGTGTAGATGTGGCATTCAGGGACATGATTTAGTGGTGGATTTGGCAGCACTACAATAGTTTGACTGTAATCTTAGAGGTCTTTCCCAAGCTATATGATCCTATGATTTTGTAAATCCGTAGCTGAGTTGGAATGAACATGCATTTTCATTGTTAATGCTGGGTGTTGTGTGAGTAGTAGAGATTACACCAGTTCTGCAGTAAATGTGACTTTAAGATATACATTACCCATGACACAGTGAGGGGAGCTAGGAAATAGTTGAGCAGAGCACAATATACTAGTGCGAAACAAAATGGATTTGCTAAACATTCCCTTTCTTTATGTAGGTCTATATAATGCAGGCTCTCTTTGATAGCTTTCACTCATAATAGATAAGAAACACACAGTAATTATGCACTTCCTTTCTAGTATATGTGAATATCAAGTGTTTTGCTTTCTGTGGCAATAACATCAGGATTTCCAGCAAGGAGATGGTCAAATGAAGTTAAAGGTCTGCAGCAGTGTTTTGAGAACTTACTGACAGGTTGCATAGTTAAGTGTTTCTCTGGCCAAATGTTACTTCCTTTGTGGCTGTGTCTGGCTGTGTGGCAAACAAAAAAAAAATCTATTTAAACAAGAATTTACTTTTCTACCAGGTTTGTTCTTTGATCTGATTTGCTGCATAGTTGCTTGTGCTGGAAAAGCACGTGGGGAAGTCCTGGAACAAAACCATTAAGCAGGTACCTTGAATGTGGAAGAAGGAGGAAACCAGTCATCTAGGGTGGTTTACTCACTTCAGCTAAATATGTAATCCTGATTTAAAAGCTGGAAGAACACATAAGAACACAGCCTGAGAGAGGGGGGAGGGGGGAAGGAGATTTACAGAGAGTGTTTTCTTTCCTCTGCATTCACCTGGTGTTAGAACTGGAGCAGTAAACTCCCCTACACGCCTGGCCTGGCTCACCTGGGGGCTGGACAGAGCATTCATGGAGGACCCTCAAGCTCCCAGCAGCTGATGGAGGGGAAATTGTCCCCTGCACAGCATTCATGTCGGTTGTCATCATCTCTTCTGTCTTATTTTTTAGGGAGTATATATTTCCTTTGATCATTCTTTTCAGGCCAATGCACTTGTAGAAGCCCTTCCCAATATTTTTTTTCACATTTGTTGCCAAATCCATCTCCAGTTGTGCTTATGTGAACCAATCCTTGTACACTCAGACATCATCCCTGTATTATTCCCAGCATATATGCCACTGATTCCATTGTACATCCATTTCTTTCTTGTACTTCAATTAGGAGGGTCTTTCTGACCCACATCTGTCCCCTGCCCTTCTTGCCCAATTTCTTATGCATGGGAAAGAGTGCTTTTTTACTCTAAGGAAAAAAGCCCTTAAAGATTCTGAACAGATGTCAGCTCTGTTTACTCTGCCTGTCATCCTTTACTCCCAAGGGCAGGTTCCCAAAAGTTCCCATTAACTAATTTGCAAACCAACTGTTTATATCAAGTTTGTATCAAGCAAAGAAATAATTCACCTGCAAGTTTGGGTAACATAAATAAGACATGGTTTTGCAGAGAAAACTATGGGCAATCCTGATCAGATAGTCTGTGTTTGTTGCCTTGAGATAGGAGATTTCTTTCAGTCATTTTCATTCTGTGGATGTGGTGTAAATTTCACCGAGCTTCAGCAATGGTGACTGGAGATCGGACTGGAAAATTGCCCAGTGGACTTTTGCAAGCATACAATCGAGCATTTAGCCCCTAGATCATATCTTAGTTGTGATAAAATTTTGATGATGCAGGATTCTTTCAGGAGCTTATGTGGCTTTTGTCTGCCTTACATAAATCCATGAAATTTATTGATGACATGTAGAATGAATTCTGATTAACTTTTTAGGTATCACATTGCTTGTTGATCGCCATATATGCTTCCACCTCTAAAGCATGCTTACGAATTGGGTGCTGACATGAGAGTAAAGAAATTCTCAAAAATATTCTTAAAGAATTTTAAAATTCTAGTTTCTACATTTAAGCAGTCAAAGTGATAGTGTATCTTGGGAGTTATTAGGATGGTATAGCTTGGGAGATTATCATTAGCAGTTATTAGGCGGACTTAGTCAACAAGGTGCTAAAACAAACAAAGAAACAAACAAAACACTGGTAGGTCCACTTCACTTATTTTGGACCTCTGAAAAGATTTGAAGCATGCCAATTTAGAGCAAGGACTGCATATTACTTCCATAGCACAGAGGACCAGATGCTTATTATGTGGAACAAAAAACATGGAGAATTAGTTGCTTCATAAGAAACCTGCACCAGTCTGTTCTGTTTAGGATAGGAGAGGAATTATAAAGGAAATGAGGGATAATGAAGATCTCTGGTGCTGAACTCCACATACAACTGTAGAGCTGTCACTTGCCATCAATAAATACATGGCATCAATATATTTTATGGATTTATGTGAGGCAGACAAAATCCATGTAAGTTCCTGAAGGAATCCAGCATCAATGGACTTTTATCACTTTATATCTGTGGATGGCAATAATGCTTGATTTAGGATGAGGCTAATTTTCAAAAAGAGACAAAATATTTGCAGATTTTAATATTTTTTGTGAATTTTCCTGCCACTCATTTTCCCCAGTTGTAGAGGTTCAAAAGCTCAAAAGTGAAAGGGATATGAACAACAACATAATAAGAACAACCAATCTTTAAAATGGATACAATTTCAGGCATTTCTATTTTGACTGTTTTAATACTACCATCTTGGAAAGAGCATTCCATTTTCTTATGTATTGAAGAGGCAAAATATCCTTCACTGACATTTTATTTCTGTAAATGAACACTAGGAAAAATGTCTGAAAATGGAGAAGTTTCAGCAATATAGAGCCTGTGTGAAAGAAATATCAAGCCTCTGCTGGCACAGAAATCCCAATTGTCTATCATCACAAGGTATAGATAAATGATAGTCTTTGCAGATATATCACTTTACATTCCATAATATCAGTTTAATTTGATCTAAGAGTGCTAACAGGATATGAATAGCCTGTAATCTGTAAAGCAAGACCTTAACTTAATGCTTTAGAAATCATATATGACAGAACCCTCTCCATTTACATGAAAGTTAACATGAAATATGGATAGATGTAGTTGTCTTAGAATACTTGGAACAGAACATATCAAACTGTAAATATGCCTATATGTAAAAAGAGTTGAAAACTTGGTGACACCTTGCTGTGTGACTCATGAGAACTGAATTAAATGAAAGAAGACAGGAGGAGCTAGAAATCTAGCCTGTGTTTATACAAAACCTTCCAGCTGTTGTAATTTTCCTTCATTACTGAACATCTGTGTAAAAATCTCCTTCTGTTTTTTGGAAAGAAAATGTTTCTAGATTTGGCATGTGAATTTCAATGAAGCCTTAAATCTTAATTTCAATATGTTAAATATTATGCCATTGAAGCTGTTGTATTTGTAATGAGGGCTTTGATAAACCAGGGCAAAAATATCCTAAATGTTTTACTGTTAGACGTAAAAATTGTTGTTACACCTTCATTAGAAAAGGAGAGCACACAGACTTCTACATAAAACACTTGTAATAAAGTTATGCACCTTGCCTAATTTCAAGATACTTCAATAAGCCCAGGGAAAACAATAGTTTGAAACTGTGCTAGGTGAAGGGTCCAGTATTTGAGTGGGGCAGTTGGAAGCAGCTGGAGCGGTTCCCATTGCTGAATCTTCACAGTTCACAGCTCAGTACCATTTATTTGATTACACAAACATGTATTTTCTACTGATTTCATTGCTGCCTTCTGAGAAGTGGTGGTCATCTTTACAATAAGGAAGGAATGTAGGAAACTTCTGCAACACCATGGCTTAGGCTTTTCCAGCCCATGGAACTGAGCTCTGAAAGATACTTAGACTTTGCAATCCTATGGTCTTTCTTGGACTTACAGAAGAAAGTCTTGATTTCTCTTCCCGCCCCATAGCACTGTAAATCATAGAATGGAGTGGAAAGGGGGAGAGTTAGTCTGAAAAATAATTAAATAAGTGATTTTGATGTCTTTACTCTTTGCTCAGAGCGTCTCCTTAAAGGCAACTTTAATCTGTGTCATCCTTGTTATATCCATTCAGAAAAGATTTAGCTACAATCACCATCAGCAGAAGATTAATTTAAAACAACATAGAGCCTCAAATCAGGTAGGGAACTAAATGCACATTGATTGAATGAGAAAAGAAGCTCATCAGAGCTCCAAATGTTCTGCAAGGATAAGGTGCTAGCTAAACTTTTTACTCTCCTCTTCTCTGACAAAGATTTTGTACTTTGCTTTCAGAAGATTTTGAGATAGCCAAAATATGAAATTGCCTCGGACAGGCAAAGGTCAGTGGGAGGTGGACTTTGAATATTAAGATATTTTGGAATTGCACCTAGTGAAAACAAGCTTATGGTTAGGTTGGAATGAATGAAATTAATGATATGAGTGAATCTAGGGGTCAGTGAAAGGCTGTTATGTTTGCAGATATGTTTCATGCAGCATGGTGCTGTTTTTCTTGAAATTTTATCTGTGTCTAGTTTCATTAATTGAAGGGTAACTTACTAATGCACTAATGCTGGTCATTCACCTCACTGATCCTAAAATCTCCTTGTATCTCAGGGAAGAATAAGAGGATTTCTAAGTTTGGAATTAATCTGGTACTGCAGGTTATTAATTATAATTTCATTCATCTTTCAAATACATAATGCAAGCTCTTTAACAAAGCATTTCCTTAATAACCACATTAAAAATTGAACTTCATACATCAATCAAAACCATACTCAGATTAATTTTTACTACTTTTGAATCAGTAGGGAAAATGGTAGGATAATAAAACATTTTAAAGAAAACAAAGAAAGTTAGTGTTTTAAGTGAAGAATTATTTTGGCACAGTCTTAATTTGTAAAGTAATCTGCATATCTTCAACATATCATCACGAAGAGGCAATTAGATACCAGTGGGAAATCCACTGAATATTACTGGAAAGAGAAATTATTTCTCTTAGAGAGTCAATAATTTGCAAAAAATAACATCTAATACATAGAAGTTAAAATACATTTTTTCACACTATGAGAGTATTTATGATTTGGATAGGAGTCCTAGTATCAGCCAAGGACAGGGTAAATTTTCCACAGTAGCTGAGAGGGAGTGGAGCCTGGTGCTGTGTGGATGTATCTCTTTTATTCCTCCATATCACCTCATGTCCTTCCATGGACAGAAGTATGGGATTATGGCTTTTGGGAAGAAGTGGGTTGTGGTGTAAGATGAAAAAAAAAAATTCCAGACAAGGAGATCATTGCCATTTTGTTCCTTTTCTGAGGGAGCAAGCAGCTAATGGAGCAGTGGGGCAGTGGGGTAGCTCTGACAGTGGTCACATCACATCAGGTTGGACTCAGCGAGCATTTTTCATATAATCATTTTCTTTTATACAATATAGTTATTAGTATTTTTGCCATTACTGTGTGTTTTCTTATCTTATTGCTGTTTCCTGTAAACTGTTTTTGCCTCAGCTTGGGATATTTGCTTTTTGTCTCTCTCACCTGAGGAGAGATTCGAGCAGCTGCATGGGGTTTAATTTCCAGCTAGGGTTAAACCATGCAATAGCTCCTGTCAATTTCTCAAGCATGGGAAGAATATCACTCCAATGTGGTTAATGGGAAAACAAATGGATTTGACTGGCTCGTAATTTTACCACTTAGAAAACAGAACTGCTTGACTCCTTATGACTGCAGATTGATGCAGCTCAAATAGAGGCTGTGATTTGCACTGGCTGGGGGCCTAATCTATACACTTCTGTAACAAGCAGGAGTTGGTTTTCAGGCACAGACAGCCTCTCTGTTATTATCACTGCACTACCACAGTGTAAATGAGAAGAGAATGAGCTATGTGTGCCTAATGTCTCCTACTCTTCCAGCCCTTGAGATCTAAAAATTGGAAAATGAAAGCTTTTTTCTTATAGCTGAAGGGGAAAAAAGAATATTTACTCAGTTTTAAAACTGACTCTTCACTAAATGGCTGCTCCCAGTGAAGGTCTTCTCTGTGTTTTTCTTTAAATTTGTAAGAGTAACCTATAAACCTCAGCTAGACAGAGTGGTGATGAGGGCCTCTGCTGCATTAGTATGAAAATTACAGAGATGTAATTTCCTTGTAAGTCTGATTGTTTTTTTTAAATTTTTTTCCCCCACAGGAAAAGTAAGGGACAGGATTTGTTATTGTTCCTAAACAATAAAAGCATTGGTACAACAATTCTTCCATTTGAATAGGAAATTGCTTTTTTGGGTAAATACAGAGATGAGTCAGGCAAAGAAATCATGAGATTTCTGCAATACATTATTTTACCATATGGAAATAAGTTATGTTGAAACAGCTGAGGCCAGCCAATTTCATTCTTGTAATCTACAGAATACACTCAAACCCAAAACCCTCTTCATTTGCTTTTATCCTACTTTAGTTTTTTTGAATCCTGTTGTTCCTTTGCTTCTGTTCTGTGTAGAGATGTATACACAGGTTAGCCTGGGTGTACAAGATATATTTATGTTTTGAGTTTGGGAAATTTTCCATTTGTGCATAAAGACAATTTTCCTCAGGCTGCCTTTTCAGATGTTTCTAATGTACTTTTCTTAGGTGACACCTAAGCCCTTCAAATTTACATAAACAACGACTAAATGAGTTCCAAGGTCAGTGTGTGGAATAATTGAATATAAGTCCTAATTTTTATGTTTTACGCAAGCAACATTCCTCTGTCTTTTCAGCAGCTGCCCAACACAGTCAGATGCATGCAGCAGGAAAACAGAAGGAATCTGTATGCAGGTTAATCAAAGCAATGATGACATCTTCATAAACAGACTCAAGTAATAAATTGATCAGAGTAGAAACAAATGGGCAGACTCTTAAGTGAACCTGGTAAAGACCAGAATACTACCTATGTGACAGACCTTAGATTGCATTTTGTTACTTCAGGAGCGGAATTACTGTGACCACAACTGAAATGTACAAAACAGCACACATATGCCAAAAAAGGAGATGCACTTTTGTTTAGAAAGCTGCCTGAAATCCATATGGGAAAACATTGTAGTCAAGGTGCACTGGTGGTGTGCAGCCCATTCTCTTTGTTGGTAGTCCCAAGTACAGTTGAATATGTATTTATAAATCCCATGCATTTCACAGTCTTGATGCCATAAACACATAACTAAAATATCCTGCAGCATGACACTTTAATGTAGTAATTTTTTTTGATGAAAGAAGGAGAAAGGTCTATTTCCAGAAGTGGAAGCCTGAGGTATTTATTACTAAGGTCATTGCCAAACATGCCAACATATCCTATAAAGCTATGTTGGTGCAGTTCAATTCCCAGAGTTGTGGGCACACAGTTCTTTTATACAGAAGGCTGAATCCTTTCCTCATGTGAGAGTTCAGGTAAACAGTGACAGCAGTTAACTCCCTGGGTTAACAAGTGCAAGACCTTTCAAAACTTGCCAGAAGTGACAAACTTGGAAAGTGAGTGTATCAATTAGATGCACAGGACAAATGGAGAAGGATTCAATTCTGTGGACCTCTAAGAATAATCCATAGATGACCAAGATATAGGCAGTAGCATTAACCAGTTCCTTGAAGAGACTGGGATTAAACTTAAGTTTTCTTGGTTTTTAACAATTCTGGAGTTCAACAAGTGGAGACAATGTATTTTTACTTTACACAATGTTCGCATTTGCTTTTCTGGTGGGAAGAAAATGTGTCAAAACATGACAGCCAAAACCTGAGCCCGTGCTAGAAATGAAAAATATGTTCAGGATCCCTTACAGACCTGTATACCAGTTGCTGTGTTGGTCTCTGTAGATTAAAACTGGCTTGGAAATTCTTCAGTTAGGACTCACACTTATACTTGAGTCACATTTATACTTCCAGAATAGAAACATAGAATTGTGGACTGCTTTGAGTTGGAAGGAACTTTAAAGATCATTTCATTCTAACTCTGAAGGCATGGGCAGGGGCCTCTTCCACTAGACTAGGTTGTCCAAGGCCCCATTCAACCCGGCCTTGAACATTGCTGGGGATGGGACATCCACAATTTCTCTGGACGACTTGCTCCAGTGCCTCAACTATCCTAAAAAAAAGACTTTTTCCCCCTATTATTCATTCTAATCTCTGATCTTTTAGTTTAAAATTGTCCCACTTTTTCCTATTGCTATCTGGCTGTGTATAAGGTTGCTCTACCTCTTTTTTTTATAAACTCCACTGAACTGCTGAAGACTGCAGTGAGGGCTCCCTGGAGCCTTCTCCATGCTGAAAAACTCCAGCTCTCTCAGTCTTCCCTTGCTGGCAATTGAAGAGATGGGATCCATGGTTTGCATGCAAGAAGCCAATTTACTGATTACAGAACTTAGTATATATACCTTTTCAGCTATAGTTAAAGTTAGCAACAATCACATCTCTTAGTAACATTGCTAAATCATAGCTTTTTACAGACCTGCAAAGGTATGTACAGTCTTGCATGGTTTGTTCAAAACAAAACATACTTAAGCACACTGTTGTCTCTTCCTCCTTCAGGATTCTGCCTTAACTTGCCAGTGTTTATGGCCCGCTAAAGCTAGCATGTCCACTTCTGTCATGAGTTCAGCAGAACTCTGAGTCCTGCTTTCTGGCTGTATTCCCACATTCCCTTGGAGGAGAGGTGCTCCAGCCATCTAAACCTCTTAGTGACCTTCCGCTGAACCTGTTCTAACAGGCTGATGTCCTTCCTCTGCTGGGGACCTGAGAGCTGGATGCAGTGTTCCAGGTTTGGTCTCACCAGAGGGGAGCAGAGGGGCAGAATCCCCTCCCTCGCTCTGCTGCCCACACTGCTTCGGATGCTGACCAGGATGAGGTTGGTCTGGGCTGCAAGTGCACACTGCCAGCTCATATTCAGTTGTTCATCCACCAGTACATCCAGGTTCTTCTTCATGAAGGACTTATCCCATATAAAACATCTAGAAATATCTCCTATATAGATAGATATATACACTATATAAACCCCTTGATATAGCCAGATATAACTGTGTTGTAAGCATATTACAGAGACTGTTTGGCATGATTACTCTTTTGCTTATATCTGTACTTAGTGTGAGCCTACATCTTAGAGGAAAATAGCTTTTTTATGTGGGGAGCAGACTAGTTAAGTAGCTTTCCCTAACTGTCAAAAAATCCTTCCTACACACCTCCTCAGGTAAAGCTGAGCTGAGCAGGGAGAGAGTGTTCTCTGCTGCCTCTCTGAAGGCACAAATGTGGGACAACCTCACACCACATCACTGGAAGAACACAGACTCTGATTCAATGTTAGCCAAATGTATTGAAGCGGTTGCAATAAAAAAGGATTAAGCAAACTAATATTAGTTACACCTCTACCTTCCACAGAAAATAAGGAAAGAGTTAGGTTCAGTATCAGTGCTGGTTTACTCTTTAGAAGATTATCACTCTTCTAAAACATGAAGGAACTTGATGTGTGTTTATACAGAGCCAACTGCAGCTGATACTGTTCTTCATATTGTGAGGTATCAAGAAGCCTCAAGATACTGTCTTTACCAGGTGAAAACACTTGTCAGGCTTTTCACAGCAGGAAGTTAACTTTTATTTTGCATACTGCTATTTATGTGCATTATTTGCACAGTCTGTCTGTTACAGTGCTTCAGAGTGTTTATGAATACTTTTACTAACTCTGTAACATCTAATGAATACAATACAGTGAGAGATACCATTTCATGTATATTGGTCAACTGTCTTCTTTTCCCCCAGGTATGACAGAAATAATGCCTCCCTGCACGCTAGCCTTTGACTGGAAGTCAGTGACCTCCAAACACAAAACCTGCTCTTGTGGTGTTCTTGTCTTTACCCAGGTGGAACAAATCAATGCTCTTGACCTGCAATGCCAGATAAATTACCATATGAAACCTTGCTGAATCTGCAAGTCTCTGAGTTATATTGAATTCATGAAAGCCAAAGGGAATTCCCATATTACAGCTTCTCTCTCTGTAAGGGATCCTAGCTAAAAACTGTGAAGTAATATTATTAATTGCTAATGCATAAGAGATGAAATACAGGCATCACTGTGTAATCCTCAGCAATTTATAGGCAATATTCTAACTGTAAAATTGCCATTTTCAGACTCCAAAGGAGATCCTCCAAGGGCACTGGTGGGATTCAGAATCGGTAGATTTTTGATAGAAATTAAATCTTCGGGGCTCAGATGCCTATTAAAATATAATTAAAATATATTTCCTACTGATATTGAACAGCATCTTACCATACTAGGCTTCTAAATATTATGTATGTTGGTAGGAACCTTTTTCTGCAACTGCAGAAGTGCACAGTCAACAGGGACAACACCTCTCTAGTTAGATCACTCATTCATTTCATCCTCCTCATCATCACTTGATCACTGATAAAAAGCCAAGTCCCAGACTGTGACTGCCTCCCTGCTGCAAATTGAGTGCCAGCTGCATCCACTGTTAAACAGGGAAAGACTAAAATTGTAAGGATTGATTATATTTCTGCACTGACTTGTCTCACCCTTGGCAATTCTGCTTCTAGAGCAGGTCTGAGATATATTTATAAGGGAAAAGGCTCACCTCATTTCCTCAGTAGGTAAAGGTGACTTCAGTTGCAATTAAGTTCACTGTGGTTCATATGCACAAAGTTTAATGCAATGTTAATGCTGAACAAAACAGTATGCTAAAGCAGCAACACTGTTATTTTCTGCTTTTTGAGATCATTGGGTGGTTTTGAATTTAAATTTCACCAGCCTGAGGGGTGTCTGGGATGACTTTTTGTTGGAATACATTGTAAATCTGATTCATTGCCAGTGACAAAAAAGCCTGAATTGTAAAGAATGAGCACTTGCAAGAAGTGTGCATACCATTCTTTTGAGTGTCTGTATTTCATGATTTCTTTCATTTGTATGTTTTTCTGTCACCCTGCAATTACTCACTGTGATTTTTCTCTATTACTTGCACTATTTAGGTTCTGCTTTTTGCCTGAAAAGAGATTTTTTTAAAATTGTTTTGTCCTTTTGCTGTGGGTTCTCCTGGGCTTATTGTTCCCGTTCCATTTAGTTTCTATTAGTTTATAGCAATCACTGTCCGTAATAGTGGCCTCAGATTTCTGGAAGCTATTACTCTCTTATAGACAGGCCACTTCATTGATTGTTCTGAACATAACATGTTTCAGTGATAAGATTGACAGACATGAAATCCCAAGATGACAAACTGATGAGGCATTTAAACTAAGGAGTTGTGCAGCTCTGTGATTTCTTTTTAATATGCAATTTGAAAAGCTTGATAGTGTTCATAATTAAAAAATGAGGCAAGAAAAGACATTTAGAGTTAAACACAGGCTTAGACCCTTTGCTTTGTAAGAATTGCCTCAAACATCTGCTTTGGAACGTAAGTACATCTTACTATTTAGCAGAAGAAAGAGAACCAAGTTACTGGAGAAGTGTACTGATATGGTCCCTTCTTCCACACCATGAAGAAAGAGGCATGTTTTGTTTGTGTTTCTATTGACATAGCTGTCAGACCTTACCAGTTTTCAAGTCAGAGTGGCTTCAGATGGACTGGAAGGTAGTGGAAGTTTTTGAAATGAGAGCTTCTCAGAAAGCAGGCTTTCCATTTTATTTTCTAAGGCTGAAAAGATACTGGCAAGCAGAATAGGACAGTACTTTTGCTTCCCTGAAATTATTTGCTGTGTTGAGGCCTGGTCCATCTTTAAACTGAAACTCTCAAACAAGGTTCAGATTCACATACTGACAGTCCATCACCTTCCCTCTGTAGTGGGCAGGTGGCAGACAGCATCTAACCTAAACAAGTGCATTATCAAAGCACTGGAGGAAAACTTTGACTTCTGTATTTTATTGAGTTCTTTAAGGTTGTGGGTGAAGGAGTAGAGTGTCTGTATGGTCAATTTAATATGAAACTATTGTAAAAATAGCCAACAAGCAAAAAATCACAGAGGAAACTAAAGATCTCTTTTCAAGAGAAAATCTGAATGCCTGCTGACCATATGGAAAATAATAGCACAGAGGTGTACAGTGGCTTACTTTCATCTGTGTGTACCAGTAGTTTAATTATTTTCTACCACAGTGTTGGTCAGGTGTTAGGAATGCATGCAAGAGGTTAAAACATGAAAGAAGGATGGTTTTTCTAACAGATGTAGAAAACACATCTTACCATAGAAAGAGAATAAATAAGAGGTGCTGTTTTAATGCATGCATGTTTAAAATCATCAGCAAAGTAAATTAGATCAGGGTTCAAGAGTATATAATTTCTCTAGCAAAACCTGAGCTGTTCAGTTTTACAAGAAAGTATAAAATATAAAGTAAAGTATAAAAGTAACTGATAAAAGCTGTACTTTTCCAGAGGTGTGGTATATAGGTCCAATGGAATTCATCATCACAGCAATTAATCAAGAACAATAATCTAGCAAGTGTGAAAAGAAAATTGGTGGGTACAGTCTCAAAATTTAGAGTTAGTGCAGCTGTAGGCACTTAGAATGGAACAGATTTTTTAGAGAGAGACTCTAGAAGTTGAGCTGAATTTTAGCTATTAGAAATCAGATGAATACAGTTGTACAGGATTTTTATTCTACTGTCACTCCTGTAACACTTCTCTAATATGTTCTTCTGAAGCATCCAGTGCTGGTCAGACTGAGAAATAGAAAGATGGATAGAGGGACTGAAGATCTCATTGTAAAAAAATTCTTACTTTTTAAAGATGATATCCAAACTCTCTGCTTGCATGTAAATGCCCTGGTTGATGTAATTTAGATTGCTTCATTCCCACACTTTTCCTACTGTGTTTTTAGACTTGGAAGTAATTTTATTTCCTGTTGTTTAAAATGCAAATTATATAATTGTGAGTGATGGCAATAACTACACTGGAAACAAACTCCATATTAAACTGTCCAGTACATAGTGGACTGTAAATTTGTTATACAGCTACTATAAACAAAATTTTGTATTTAAAATGCCTACAAGTACTACAAAGCCAACCCTAACAATTATAAACAAGTCATACTACAAAGGCAGTGAATTTACTACATCAGCTAACAAGCAGCAGAAGAAGACTACAGGTTTGTAGCTGCATTTACCTACAGGTTTATAATGAAGAGAACAGAAAGAATAAATTTGTTTGGTCTTTGTTACCGCTGCAAGTCAGGGAAAAGTGATCTTCGTAATAAAATTGTGTAATAATATGAAGACAAGAAAGTGTATCTAAGCAAACATCTCCACCTTTCTAGTCTATAGAGCTGACAATTTCTGTCATAAAAAAAAAAGCATCAAAACTCTTCTGTGATACAGCTGGACCTGTCTCAGATGAATACACATCCCTTCATGTCAACGAGTGTCCTAAATGGCAAAGCTGTACTGTAGTAGATTGTGCAACATCTAAGGAAAGATCCTGAAGCTATTTGAGCTGAAAGTCTAGAATCATTGTAATTTCTGCTTTCATGGCCTCCTTTGCTGATCCATGTCCTGTTGGGCAAAGCAATGTCTGAATGAATGCAAAAGCATCTGAGCTCCCAAGAATTTACATTTAAAGAGGGGATGCTGTTGACTGAGGAGAATGATGTAGCACTGTGTTGAGATGTATCCCTAATGTCATGATCTCCATGTATGAATTATGGCTGTCTTCTGTCTGAGAACCCAGAAATCCTCCAGCACACATCACTGTGACAACATTTATTAGTGAGACTGTACATACAACATGGGGGTTTTAATTTAGCATTGTGCTATGTATTAAAGGGGAGGGGTTTCTTTTAAAAAATGAAAAACAAGATAGACCAAACTGCCAGATCTGTCAGATGAAGCTGCCAGATCTAAAATGCCTGAACCATATTGTGCACAAGATAAAACCCAAAATTTTTATTTTCCTGCAGATCCTTGAACACTAAATACATAAGAGATGCAAAAAATCAAGGTACCTGAACACCATTTTTGGGTCACAATGCAAGACCACTTAAAGCTCTGCAGTGCAATATGCAGAGAGCTCATATTTATAGAAGTCATCAGAAGTCACTTACGTATAAGCAGAGTTGCTAAGTCTTGCCTGTAGCATAATTTCCTTCTAATATTATTTCTCATCTCCATTTAGAAGATACTGAGTAGGGCTCTGGAAGGCTGTGTTTATCCTGTAACTGAGCTCATGTTCCATGTGTCAGAATCATAGAAACATAGAACAGTTTGAGTTGGAAGGCCCCTTAAAGATCATGGAAATCCAACACTTCTACTCTGAGCAGGGCACTTTCTACTAGACCAGGTTGCTCAGAGCCCCATCCAGCCTGATCTTCAACACCTTCAGGGATGAGGCATCCACAACCTCTCTGGGCAACCTCTTCTTGTGCCTCACTACTCTCACTTCAAAGAATTTCTTCCTAATGTATTATTTAAACCAACCCTTTTCAAACTTGAAGTAATTTCCCCTTTTCCTGTCATTACATGCCCTTGTGAAGAGTCCCTCTTGAAGCCTTCTCGTAAGACCGCTTTAGGTACTGGAAGGCTCCTATAATGTCTCTCTGGAACCTTTTCTTTTGTAGGCTGAACAGCCTGTCTTCATGGGAGAGATGTTCTAGCCCTGTGGTTCTCCTCTGGACTCCTTCCAACAGCTACATGTCTTTCTTTCCCACCACTCCAGGGGGGTTCTCAAGAAGAGCAGAGCAGAAGGGCAGAATCACCTCCCTCGACCTGCTGCTCATGCCTCTTTTGGTGCAGCCCAGGATACAGTTGGCCTTCTGGGATGCAAACATGCAGACCTGAGTCATACTGAGCTTTTTTCTGCAAACAGCCTCCAGGTCTTTCACCCCAGGGCTAGTCTGGATCCATTCTCCACTCAGCCCTTATCTGTGTTTGGGGTCGGGATTGTTTTGGCCCTGACCCTTGTGCAGTAATATTACAGTAAACTATGAACTTTGTGTGAGTATGTACTCTCATAGAGTGTAGAAACTGAAGTTTCTGCTGAAGAGTTCTGTTGCCATATGCCACAGTGTTTGGAATTTTGTCTGTATTTAGGACACTCAAGATGATGATCTGTGCTCAAGGTCTGTATGTACACTCATTAGGTGGCTGTCCAACTTTTCCTCTTCCTTACTATGAGGCTTTATGAGCTATTGCATGTGGTTATTAGTACAAGGAGTGGGTTCTCTCAGGTCTTTACTGATTTAATTTTGTCCTAACTGCATTAAAGCCAGAGGCAGCAATTTCCTTTCCAATCTTTTTGAAATGGGCAGGACATTGGCAAGTGATGCTTCTGAAAGCTTAAAGCCTTAGAAACTAGTCCTTGTTCTTTTTCTGCTTATTATATTTCTGAGAAATGATTCAAGAAAACAAAAGGAGTTTAGGGATTCAAAAGCACTTTTTTTTTTCTTGGAACTTGGAATTCAAAGTTACAAAAATCCTAAGCATTTAGAGAAAAATTGTCTTAATTACTGATTTTGTATCTTAGCCCAAAACAAATATTATTAATATTTATATCTGACTAATACAAAGACCACAAAGTACTTCCAAAGAAGTCTAGAGTCAGATTGGTAATGTCACGATACTTAAAATCCACATGTGAGCACACAGAGATATTTTTGAAATATAAATGGATTTTTTAGAGGAAGTCTGAACTGACGATTGTGATGCCACTGTTTCTGCTGTTCAGTGGAAAGAGTGGGCTCATGCATTTTACACCTCTGTTCTTTATGTCAGGGCCTGGAAACATCATACCTCTTCAGGAGTTTTGGCCATTGGGACCTGGGACCAGCTCATAGGGCAACTATGCTGCCCTAGTGTCAGGGCCTTCCGGATGCCCTGCAAGGAGGCAGTGACCAAAGCCCCTCCTGTCCTCTGGGAGCTGATCTTCAGCCATGCCTTGAGCTGGGACTGCCCTTTTGCTCCCTAGCTGGTGTGGCAGGACAGCCCTGGCTGCTGGCTGTGGTCTGCCCCTCAGGAAGCTCCCACAGCTGGTCTCCCTCCAGGGGACAGTAAATACCACTTGAAATGACAGCACTGATCACCTACCTCCTTGACGAACCCCCTATTGGTGCCATTTGCAAGACAAGAGCTTCCCTGCCAGCAGCAGTACATGCATCAGGCAGACCTTGCCTGAAGAATAAAGACCAATCAGCTTCACCATCTTTCAGCTCTGCATGCTGGGAGAAGGGCATCTTCCAGAAAAGCTACAGTGAGAGGTCAAAGGTTATGAGGACAAAACTCCAATCTGCAATTCTACAGGAAGAAGAAAAACAAAATTAGTGTTCAAGGTTGATGCTCCAGGCTTCGAACATCTATTTAACATCATCCACATGGAGTTAACCTTGAAGTTCTTGTGGAAGTTAGAACTGGTGCAAAGCATCTCTGCAGGCAAGTTAAAAGGCCTTCCAGAATTAAGTAGGAGTAAACTTGCAAATCAGCCCACACAATGATTTGCCATTTTTGTATAAACACTTTGGCTTTATGAAAAAGGAGGACATGCTGAGCACCTCTGTGCTGCTGTTCTGCTCCCAGCAGTCCATAAAAGCTTAACTCCAGAATAAGATTACCCGATGCTTAGTTCACTAATCCACTACCTATTACACCTGCATTCCAGGGTTTTAATAAGAAATTCTACAGCCAAACCCTTTATATGTTTCTTGCAGCAATGACATACTTCAGCTCTGTCTGCTTCTCTCCAAACTGGCAGAAAAATTATCCCATGAGATATGCCTCCTCTAGAAGAAATATGGGTAACCTTGGGCTTTAGAAGTTCTTATGCATGGTGGAACTGTGCATGATGGTGGCAACTGAATGTTGCAGTGTCAGCTGTGCTCCTCTTTGCTCCTAGAGCCTCCACAAATGTTTCTTTAGCTTAGATTTTATGAACAGTGTCACAGGAAATGTATTTTCAGGTATGTTGGTTTCTAAATAGGTGTTTCTCCAGGGAGATGATTGGTATAATGCCTGAAACACAGACTGGAATGTGGTGAAAAAATCACAAATCCTACTGCTAACCTAGAGGCAAAAGAGAGTAGTGCTCAGGTTTTTTCCCCTCAGCTTTCAAGTGTAAGTCATTATATTAATCAGTCAGCATTTTCCTTGTAAAAATATAACTTCAGTTTCTTCTGGACATTCTAGAGTAAGTAAAGGGTGATATTGTTTTGAATTTTAAAATTCTGTTGTGATTCCTTACTCTCATACGTTGTGTGGCATGCATTCGTTGTCTGAAGTGGAATAATCACCTGTTACTGTCAGTCTGACATAACTCATTTCTCATAAATAAATTTTTTTCTTCTCTTGAAATGCATTTTTTGTCGTTGAAAGGTAAAGGCATTAATAATCAGAAGCCTGCTTAAAACATGCCTTCCTGCAAATTGATTACTCTGATTGATTTCCTAAAGTGCAAAGACCTATTTCTCTTCTCTGTGTGGACAACAAGTAGGAAAGGTCCTGAGAAACTGAATAGATCTTGAGTCTATCAAAGAGAGGCTATAGGGAATTTTTTGACAAAAAATCAACAGAGGAAATTAGTAATTATGTCTGATAAGTAAGCTTAGGAAAACATGAAACATTTTCAATAGTTCCCACCATTTTTTTCCCCTAAGTATTTGTTTATGTGACATTCATTTCATCTGTGTACCTAATCATATCTCCAGTCACTTTTGAGGGAGGGACTCAGTAAACAGTGATTTGGATAAAACATCTGTCCTCCTTTGTGATGGATTCACTGATTTTAATTAAATAAAATAATTAATAATTAAATACATTAATAGTTGAGTTTGTTGGCCTTGACTCACAAGTTTTGACTTCAGCTTCCAGGAGGACATAGACTGGTGCATTTAGAAAGTACTTCAGTACTACAGTAAGGAATAACACAAAAATAAAGTCATACTGTGCCACCATTTTACCAGAACAAGTTGCATGTATGTTGGTGATCCCCTGGGAGTTTTCTTTTTTGTCAGGAAGCAGATGATTTGTAAATATGCATGGACACTTGCAGGGTTGGATACTGAGTAGGTGACAGTACCATGGCAGAGCTTAGGATTCTTCCTCATTAATTATGTGACAAACCAAAGGTCTTCACACTCACCTATGAAGGAATCATGAGCAAGATATTTTAACAAAAATAAAATATTAAATAAAATGAAGACATCATGCGTCATCAAAAATTTCAATATAGTTACTACAGCAACAGATATACTTTCCAATGCCTCATTTATTTTTACACTAAAATCTCTATAAGCAGCATTGAAATAATAGTGACAATTTGCACTTAAAAACAGAATTCAGATTTTATTTTTGCCACAATTTTTTTTCACATAGTTTTTTTCAAAAGTGAGGAATTCAGTATTTTGAGTAATACGACTTCTTAGGCATACAAAGACTTGAAAACACATTCTCTAAAGCAATACTGAAATATAGGAGATGTGTGTGTTTTGGCCTGGAGAGGGTTGATTTTTCACAATAGCTGGGAGGGGGGCACGTCTGAGGGTGCATGACCAGGACCCAGATATCATTCTGTACCACCTCACATCATTGCTGGGGGCAGCAGGAAAGTGATCTCTGGCTCTGGGGAAGAAGGGCAGGGCTTCCAGTGGGAAAAAACATGTAAGGCAGGCAAGAGGCTGTCCACTATTGTTCGATATGTCAAAGTCTGTGGTGGCAATTTTTGAATGTGAATGACCCTCTTCTTGTATAAATGTAAAACTAATATTGTTGTTACCGTTTGTTTTCTTATCTAGCTGCTGTTTTCAGTAAATTGTTCTTAGCTTAGCCTGTGATCTTCACCTTCTGTGCTTCCAATTCCCAACTCCATGTTGCCCCAGCAGGGAAAGGGGAGGGTGAGGAAGTGGCTTGTGGTTTGGGAGGGTCTCAGTGGGGGCAGTGAGTTGGAGAATACCATTGATGATCTGGAACAGTTCTCATAAATAAGAACTTACTGAAAGCAGAGCCAGTTATGGAGGGGTGTCACTTGGTGGTTAACCACGCTGTACTCTGAGTGGTAGGATATGAACCTTCATATTAACCAGATGAACTTGAGGACCTTCAAGGTGTTGCCACAGAAAACTACTGCAACTAGTACAATTAACCATACCCATGCAATGCTGCAGAGTCTCACCTGCAAACCCCACCCACAGAACATACTAAGCCAAAACAAACCCCATCTGTCCTTTGCTTTTTCTGCCTTTGTAAAATTGAAGAATTGCTCTTCAATCTTGCTTTTGAACATTTTATAGACAGCAGCTCCACATTTACAGGCAGCTTCAGGAAAAGCAGTGTATTTGAGATTGTGAATTCAATCATAAACCTGACAAAATTTTATAAAGAAGGTACATCCTCTGATTTGTTTTTCTGTCTGTGCTGCAAAACTCATTAGCCAAAAGATAAACACTTTCTATCTATAGAGCATCTCCCTGTTCAAACTTAGAAGCAGATATATAAGCTCTTCAAGAGGCATGATTTCATATATAAATGTTTCCACAACCTTTGTTGAAAGGGAAATGTTTTCCTTTGGGGAATATTGAAAACTTTAGCAGACTTAGGAACTGCAGAGAGATGAGGGTTGAGAGCTGTTTTCTCACTCAGCAGTGTTGATTGTGCCAGTGTATGATACTTAGAGACACAGTCAATTGTCTCAGGTTGTCTTCATTCAAACTGCCATGGCAACATTAGTGTATTGTCCTAAATATCCCTCTGCTTACAAGTGGTGAAATATCCTAATTTTTACTTGGTGATAGAAAAACTAATCAGAGAGTATCTTTGTGTGGGAGTGGATGAGGAGAGATAAGACAGCAAAGTGCTGATAGCATTAAATGCACTGAGAGATTTGGAGGTACCTAAAGCAGTCTGACAAATTTCCATATACCTGGTTGAGGGGGATACCAAAAGCTGTGGCTGGCTCTACTTTATCTATTGTAGAGCTTCTGTACTTTTGAGTTTCTAAAAGTAGCAGTCAAAATAGTTTAGTTTTGTCTTTATTCTTGGATACAGAATCCTTAGCCAGTGCTCAAAGGTGCCCAGTATCTTTAGAAATGAGTTAGCATCCTTGAATGAAGAGCTTTCACTTACCAATAGTTTTAAAAGCTACATCTTCCCCAGGGGAATTAAACTCCATTTATTCATACATCACTGTATATGGTAGTAACATAAAGAACACATATATTTTAATATAAAGGAATTACACGAGAAGACAAAAGCATCATACCATATCATAGCACATATCCCTAAACATGTTTAACAAGTATACACTTGACATAATATTTTCCTTTCATTTTGGCACAGATGTAGTGAAAAATCAAGACAAATGGGGAAATGGGCATTTGATGCTACAACATTTGATACGCTATATCAAATAAGTATCCACCATGAGTAATCCATCCTCATATTAAATGCTAATATCCAGCATATAAGTATATGCTGGATGCTAGCATTTAATATGAGGCTCAGAACTACACCCCTAGGCAGCACAGAATGTGAAAAACATGAAAGCTAAAACTTAAAGCATCACCACCACTTCTTTCAGCAACAACAAAGTAATATTTTTAAGGCAATTGTAAAAAATAAGTCATATGGATAATCTTTAATAATTCTGAATACCTTAAAGCATCTATGGCTCAGACATGTCTCACAATAAAGTGATTGGATGGTTTGCATAGTACTAATTTTTTGCAAAGTACTAATTTGCGAAGTACTAATTTATCTTTTTCTCCTTGCCTTTGAATGATTTTCTCCTTGGAGTACAGTAAGTTATTGGCAAATATTAACAAACAAACAAACAAACAAACAAACCCACACAAACAAAAGACCAAAAAAACACCACCACAGAAAAAATAATTTTTCTCCATTAGAATACCTTTTGTGTCTAGGGGCAGATTAAAATTCTGGAAAACATGTTACTGTAGACCTTAGTTTTGCAGGCTTTGCATTTGAAGTGGAACAGTTTCCATTCCAAAGAATTTTGATGGATTAGAAGCACTCATATGCATGCCATTGAAATGCCAAATGAAACATGCTGAAAATGAATGGAATGTGTTTTAGCAATATCTGTGCTGTTATCAACAAACAACTGAGTTTTTCAGAGCTTACAGACCTCAAAAACTTCTGGATAAAAGTGAGACATGTCCCTGGCAGTTGAAGGTTTTTTAAAAAAGTAAGAGAAACAGACTTGGAATTCTTCAGGCTTTGATTATTTTTTATAATAATCATTAAAAGGTGAATTTATAAAATATTTTTGTAGTGCAAGACCACTGGCAATACATATCTATGTTCTGAAAAAGCTGCAGTCCCAATTCTGTTTAATTTGGAAGTGCCAAGATTCAAGAGGAAATTTTGCCAGCACATTCATTCACAAATGAAGCAGTGATATAATTGGACACAGGCTGCGAAGACACCTTATTGGAGAGTTCCTGAAAAATAATCCTGAGATCATATAGAGTTCCTAGGGTCTACTAATCAAAACCTTCTTAATTTCAAGTGTCAAATACTGATTATTAACTGCAGATTACCAAAAAAATATTATCTATCATAAACACAATATAAAAATAAAATAGAAGCTTTCTCTAACAAATTATCTTGTAGACAGAATACAGATAGTTTTGGCTTTAAACTGAAAGTCCCTTATCTGGAATAGTAAGCAAGTTTTGTTTTCATGATCACAGTGCCTCACTGTGCAAATCACAAGCCTTAGGTTCTCACGTAAGTTTGGTAATTTTTGTGTTTGTTCGGTTGGTTGGTTGGGCTTTTTTAAGTAACAGCCTCAGGCCAGTTGAGATGTAAATTCATGTGAATTCTGGAACATCAATGTGTTGTCAAGAGATTAATGTGGAAAGGATCAGTGTGTTCTTGAAACACCACTAAAACTAATTATTTCAGGGAATATTCATAGAGTCAGTAATAGGAAAGGTGAGAGTAACTGTTTTCTAGTTGTCATCTGTTTAAGTGGCAAATCCATGTAAGTGGATGATAGCTTCCTAAAAGCCCTTTTACAATAAACCTATGTCGTGAAATACCAAAACACCACAATGCATTAAAATGAGATCTTTCTGATTTTAAATAAATCAGACCTTTTTCTGACCTTTTTCTAATTTTACATAGAGAAATTAATATTTCTATTCTACACAGTTTGGCAATGTAAGCCTCTGAAAGATTTGCTATGTTATTTTTGTCACGTCAGATTTTGTCACATGCAAGAAAGCTGGGAGGGCTGAACTGGATGACTCTGCTAAAAGCTTGTTTACATACCCTTAAGGAAGCATCTGCTGCCAGAGATGGCCAATTGCTTTTATTAACTGCCAAGTGTAAACTTTGAACTGCACCAGGCTAACTGTCCTGGCACTCCTACTATAATCAGGCCTTGGAGTTCTTGCTTCCAGATAACATTATCTACTAAAAAATTAGCAAAAGCCTTCATGGCCATTTCAAGCCAGGTGTTCATTGAGTTGCTATGAGCCAGGCTCAGGAGGAGATTTCTGGATTCCAGGAGGAATCAACTTCCAAGTCATGCTTTAGTGACCATTTTTTTCAAATCACCTTCCTCCCAGACTGGCTAGGATGCAGGCAAGTGCTTGCCAGAATCCAGACCTCTGCACAAGGAGGCATGGCAGAACTCACTCTCATTAAATGTCACATAAGGGACAGACCAAGGGTTTTTTACCTGTTATGTTTCCTATTATGCTTCCAAGCTGTGACTTCACTCCTTGTTCAGTTTCAGGGTGCGTGTCACCATTCATGGCCATATGTCAGGCCAACCAGTGGCTTCCACCAACTTCCAACCAGTGATGCTCCCTTATGTGTACCAATGTTATGTTCCTTACCCCTATGAGGATTCAATACTGTATCTGGATTGCAACATACAAGCCAGTTACACAGGGACCACATTAGTTTTTTGACTGCTAGTCAAGGACAGCTACACTGAAGGCAGATGTCTGTAAAAGCATGTGTAATTCTGAAAATAGCCTTTAATTAGGGGGTTGGGGAAGTTTGGCATCTTGTGTTCAGGAGGGTACATTATTGATGTTATTATTTTGTTATCAATGGAATTACTAAAACAGTTCTAAAAGCTCAATATATCTTCATAAGAGTCTGTTCTCACTATTGACCAAAAGAGTTGCCTCAGTCCATAAGGAATCAGGAGATTATTGACATTACCTAGTCAGCCTCTTCATTTCTGACAGATAACTTTTATCTTTTAGCAATTAGAAGCAATTAATTTCCTCCACTTGAACACATATAAGTGTATATATGTTGTTATTATTATAATTATTTCACAATAATATTTAAGTGAAAGCTATATGTCCTGTTTTTTTCCACAAAGCTTACATCCTTACATAGCACCAATGTGCCATATAGAGCCACAGACACTGAGGAAATCAGAAAATTTTACATCAGCAAGTGCTGATTTAAACTCTCATGGATCCAATCTTTTACTTACAACTGTGACTCTTTTTGGAAGCCTTTTTAATGATATTTCATGAAGCTGAGAAGAATACACATAAATCTTCCGTTTACCATCTACACTGTGCAGTTTGTTATAGATGGATAAATTCTTCATGTTCTTTACTTACAGAAATGTGATAGAATTTGAACAGTTCAGAAATCCAACAAACATGATTTCTTTCCATACTGAAGACCCCAAATCCTCCCTTAAGTTTCAGTATCCTATCTGATTTTTCTTTTTGAATTTTTTATCTGGAAGACGGAAATCAAGCACTTGGGTAATTTCTGTGGCCTAAGGGTAAAGCAGCTAAGCACTTAATCTGTTCAAAGCTGTTTTAACACTGCCATTAGAATTTTTGGCAAATATTTTCTGGTCTTTCTCAGAATGTTTGTCTTTCAGTTTGAACTACGAAGACATGGGAGTATTTGAAAAAATACCGACCAAAGAATTTAGATTTAGTGATTGTGAAGTCACTTACATACTTTAAAACCTGAAGGAATCCAGAGTGGATTATATTGCTTTAAGGCCTTGAGCTTCATGTCCTACAAGGAATTTTTCTGTGGGGGTTCCTGGCACCATCGCAGCCATCAGAGTGAAGAATATTCAACAACAGCCATCTAACAAACTACTGTAGGGGTCTGGCCTGATCTGTGGGATAACTTTTTATTGAAGTGAAAAACAAAGGGTTGTTAAAAGTAGAAGATTTCCCTTATCTGCCTTGCTCTCATCCCGAATCATTTTACACTGCAGTTAAACTCTAATTCTGAGAGCTTGTAAATGCCTTAAGAACTCCTCTGCCTTCCTTTCTGTCTTAGCCTCTAGCTTTATGCTTTATATTAGTGTGGAATGGTAAACAATTTCATCTATTTATCCTGCTTAATATGTGGGCTTTCATATACACTGGTGCTTTTAGACAATATAAAGATGGCTATTTAGCTTGTTGTTACAGTGAAGTCACATACATGTTTTACATATTTTTGAAAGGGGAGGGATGTTGATTGGTGTAGGAAAATAATGCTAGGTATTGTTTCTGTAGCTGCTGCTGCAAGTTAATGTGTTTATCCTGAACTGAAAAATTAAACTGATCAGATAAAATGAATGAAATTTTCGCCAGAATCAAGTTTAGTGTTATTGTCCTAAGTGAACCCCCACCTGCTCCATAAAGGCTAGGAATCTTAATCAAACACATCAGTAATTGTCAAACAATTTTATGTGCTTTTTCCATTTCTTTTGGAACAACTGTGCTCTGCTTTGGATCTGGTTAGAGCAGATTGTTATTATTTATTATAGAGCAATACTCTGATCCATCTTGTGCAGCTACACACGGGTAGCTCTTGCCTGCCTCTTTTCCATTATTGGTTTTAGACAAAGAAGGGTGTACGAGGGCAGAGGTTGGTTGGATATGGGCACGACAGCCACAATCCTGTGTTATTTAGATGGTGTGATCCTGGTGATTCAGAGGCCAGGTGAGGCTGTCCTGCTGCAGGGCCCAGGGCTGCGTGAGAGAGGGCAGGTGGGAACACACCCACCTCAGTACAGCTTCTCCCTCCTGCCCTTGCACAAGGTGTAGTGTAGAGACAGACAGAACAGTGACTCACTACTGCTTTTTTTAAAATTTTATTGTTTTTCTTTCCTGATGTCAGCAGTTCAGGTGAGACTCAGATGTAGTTGTAGGATGAAGACCAGAAATCGCAAAAGTCTGTTTCTGGTCAATCAATGGCATTTTTTGTATGAAATACCATGCAGGTACATGTATGGACATGGAAAGAGAAAAGACTCACGGCTGGATAATGTGAGCAATGGTAATGCAGTGACAGCCATCTGCTCTAAATCTCATCAATATCTCCCCAAGGCTAATGAAATAATTGTAAAAGTAAAGTGAGTGAGAACCAGATCAGACAGCACAGAGAACAGTTTACAGCATTAGCTGAGAGTTCAAACCTATATAAAAATGTTCTCTTACTCTGAACAAACCGTAAAGTTTCATAAAATAAAGTGTTCAATGGTAAAAGATGAGTCAACCAAGTATCTGCAAGGAGAATCATATTAAAACCTGTAATGTCTCCTTCCTTGCATTAAACAGAAATATTAAAACAAACACATTTGCAGCTGCTAGTTTACACCTTCACAACTGACAAAATGTGACGTAATCCCCTCTTCAATAAAACAATTGAAAAGTGGAAAGTTAAAAAAGACTGAAATAAAGTAGACTTTTTCATAAGATTTACAATATAAACACTGGCCACTGTTGGAACTACAAAACAATTAAAACTGCTCCCTGAGATTCCTTCCTCCTCTAAGTTCTATTTCTTTATTCTACACCCAGTTAATTTCCTATGTCTGTTAACTAAGGGCACCTACAGTGCAATTACTTTATTTCTGTGTAGTATAGAAAGTTGTGTTTGCTTCAAGTTCACGTTTGCTCCATTTTGCCCAATGTCATAAACTACATTTTTTTCCTCTTCTGTTCCACACTTGTGTTTTGGTGGAGGAGAAATACATGCTTCCCTTGTGCCCTCCTCTCACTTGATCCTGAGTCTCTGAAGGAGCAGAACAGACTGATGTAAAGTTATGACAGTGAGAAATGTGTACTTATGTTTTAGAAATTGCTATGTACTGCAGTTTCTGGTACCTTGCTTGAGCATTGATTGATTAACAAACTGTATTTGGAGAACAATCACTACAGTTTCCTGTTAATAAGTAGATAAAATGCATGTCCAGTTTGTACTCATAAGGCTTTTCAAAATGCTTGTATTTTAATCCACACACCCTTCTGGCAGTGTGGGTTAAAATATTACAAGTTAGTATAATTTACAAACCCTCTTTGAATCTAAATGTAATCTCTAGACCACCCAGAGCAACTGAATAGTCAACAGCTTTGAAAATTAGGCTATGTAGATTGTAGACTGATACTTAACCATGAAGCTGCAAGTAACCCGTACATGTTCCTGAAAATTTTGGACCTTTTGTATTTAAACTTCGTAACATCTGTTTTAATTTAATATTTTAGTATTGGCTTGAAATTTGCTTCCATGGTCACACCTTATCTATTCAGCCTGTGTCATATTTCATCTAGTATGCCAATAAAGCAAGAGGAAATAGCGTGAATATTTTATAAAGCAATAAACTGACATAAACTGCTCATAAACTAATATGTTGCTCTAAGTAATCTTTCTTCATCCTTCAGCATTGAAAGTATGCAACTTCATTTGACATTATGTTTTCACAAGTTCCCTAAATCCAACACAGATGGTAGCTCTTGGAAAAACAGGACCTTTATTTTTCATAGACAGGTCTTAGATTTATGAGAAATAACATAAACTAACAGGAACAAATATAGTTGGTAGCTGAGTCTAAACAAAGACATGGTACCTTCTACTCTGCCAGAAAATGCGTTATGGGCAGGAACCATGGAAATTTCTTCTTTCATCCTGTTAAATTCAGGATGATAGAGGCTAAAAAATGAAACGATAGAGGCTAAAAAAAATCTTTAGCCAATATAGCTAAAACTGAGCCAAAATATTTATACATATAGGACATAATGTCGAATTGCTGAGTTCATCTTTAAAATAATGCTATTTCTTTGGGACGGTAATTCTCGTTGTACTTGTTACATGATCAACAAAAACCTTAGGACTTGTCTTCAATGTGTCTGAAATTACCTGGTATATAATGCCCAGAAATCGCACTATAAATATGCCCCAATTAAAAATTAATCCTCTCTCTCCTGTTCTTTTCTTCTGCCTCCTTCCCTGACAAAGGACAAGGAAACGTTACAGTAGAAAGCAGCACCAGAACTTTCAAGATCAAGGGATAATCTCAATGGGGATCTTGAATGGTGAATGGCTTGCCAATGGTTCAGAAGGTCCCAGATGAAAAGCAATTTTTATAAAGTGAATTACACATTGGTACAGGTTCAAAGATAATACATGAATGTTTTCATAGTCATTTGCCTTATATTCTTGATTTAATTTTCAAGATGGATTGTACCCTAGGGATGAAATGCAGAGTGCTTTTGAGTTCAGATGCCTTCACTGCATGGTTTTG
This sequence comes from Cisticola juncidis, assembly GCA_013400215.1. Lineage (NCBI taxonomy): Eukaryota > Metazoa > Chordata > Aves > Passeriformes > Cisticolidae > Cisticola > Cisticola juncidis. The sequence continues at coordinate 139,913 of VXBR01001090.1, forward strand.
TGCTCGTTCAGTATGGATGTATTGTAAAAAGCAAAAATGAGTCCTTCCTGTGAAGGCCAGACTTAACCTGGCCTGCTATGGTTTTCCAGATAAAATACAACCTATTATAGACACTCAGGTTTAAATGTAACTCATTTGGCTTTGAGCAAATTCTCAGCATGAATTTCTGCCTTGTGTTTTGTCAGAAGCAAGGAGTTCAGCTGAAGACATTACCTATCTTTGCCTTTTCTTAGTGCTCAAGAGAACAAACATCATAATTTTCAGAAAGATACATGAACTATATTTACTACCATTATCTTAAATTAAAGTCTGAGAAAAGCTTGAAGACTTTCTATAAATTCCTTTTTTAAGATCCAAAGGCAAAGATTAAGGGTAGAGAGGGGAGAAGCAATTTAAACATCCTGGTTGTGGTTTGGGTATCCCTTTCAGTAAAATTTCTTTGCTAATGACTCTTTTTAGAGTTTCATTCACACAAGTTTGATTACTTGCATTACCTTAAGCAATAAGATTTATTGTTTTTGCTTGCACTGCTTTGAAATAAGGCTAGAGACAGGACTCAAGGAAACAACATGAAGCTGAGTCAAGGGAGGTTTGGGCTAGATAGCAGGTGAAGGTTTTCCACAAAGAGGGTGGTTGGGGGCTAGAACTGGCTCCCCAGGGAAGTGGTCACAGCACCAACCTGACAGAGCTCAAGAAGTGTTTGGACAGTGCTCTTTTGCACACAGTGTGATGGGGATGAGGATGGCATTGAGCAGGGCCAGGAGCTGGACTCAATGATCAAACTTAGCATATTCTGCGATTCAACAGTTCCATGAAATGCTATTTATTATCTAAGTTTAATTTTAACTCACTTCCTCACTATTGATGCCCTTGGCATGTTTTTAGAATATAAACAATTCCTTAGAATAGCTCTTTTAATAAATGAAGTTGCTCTTTTATTTATAAAGGTCTGCATGCAGATTCCCTTCTTCCTCCAGTCTTTTTGGACTTGTTTATGGATCTCTGACACATGGGGCTTATCTCAGCCTAGGGAAAAATATTTTTCTTCAAATGTCTCCTGAACATTTTGACAGCAGATCACTGACACTCCTGGAAAAGTGGGAGCACCTGAAGGGTAAGAATTCTCAGAATTTGGTAGAACTTTTCCCTTCGTTCACCATCCACACTTTCACTGCTCCCAAGGTCTGCAGGGATTGAACAGTCAGAGGTTATCCAGAATCCCTTTTAGCATCATGAAGCCACAGGGGAAACTCCATCCTGTTTTAAGGGAAAAGGGAATGATAATCTCCAAAGTCAGTCATTGCTGTAGGGGACACTTCAGATGTTCACAGCTGTTGCATTTCTTATGAAAACCCTGGAATGCAGACGTAACAGGTAACGGATTAGTGAATCCCTTTTCTTCATTTGGTAATCTAATGCTGGGGTTAGCCCTTCTGGATTGCAGGAGCACAATTGTGTACTAAGAAATTGCTCTCAATTTTACTCCCTGCTTAAAATATGATTGTATCCTGTCAATCATATCCCAAACTGGCTGAAGTCAAAAAGATATGTGCAGGAATAGGATGCTTTGGTTGGATCCCAGAACCATGCCATGATCTTTCCTCTTTCAGATTACTCTGTTTTGTTATAGGTGTTTTTTGTCATCCATCACTGTGACAACTGGTTTTTGTGACCTCTGTTTCTGTTATTTGTGCCACTTACTTCTGAAAATAGGAATATTTTCAGCCTCTAATAAGTTACTGCCTTTGTGTAGGTGGAGCTTCCATCACCATATGTCCGGACCTCTTCTGTACCTGATTTTGTCACATGCACTTCTGGTCAGTGAAGGCTCTTGCATGATTTCATTGTAAGAGATCACAGATCAATAGATTACCTGAACCCCAAAGAATAATGTCAATCTTTCATTTTATTCAGAGGCTAAAACAGGAAGGGATTGTGAAACCCTGAAGAACATGAAAAGAACACCACATAGCAGCCTGGAGGCTTAAAAAATACTTTCTGAAGGTCTTTAATGCCTTGTTTAATACTAGACCACTCTCTTCTGAAGAAGAGCTGTACTAGTATTTTCTAAGCTACATATAGGAGTGTATGCCAGGACATGAAGGCAACAGAGATTCTCTTGTGTGGAACAATGTGAAAAGAAATTTAGCAGCTCTGGCTTCTTTACTCTAGACACAATAAATAAATAATTCCTATAATCCAGTGCTGTACATTTTCTTCTACTCCTAATCTGGAGTGTCCTACTGTAAGAAAACCATGTTACACCAAAGAATTGAGATAATAGGGGATTCAGCTGAAGTATAATGAAAAATAACAACTTAGGTCTAGTATGAATAGGTGGAAATGAAATATGTACTATCTATGAAATAGATATGTGCTGTTTTAGATACATGTGTCTATGCAAATGTATACCCTGTATAAATAAGTTTGTCATTCATGGAAGACTTATATTTTGATAGCATTGGGGATTTACAGGTTATTAGGATATTTTAATAATCAGTGAATGATTTCTCAGGCATAGATGTTTTGGGCCTGCCCCAAGGGAAGATCCAACTTCACAGGCTCAAATTAAAACAGATATACTTGCAGAGAGCTGCTTACAGTCAATTGTATAATACAGGCTTTCCATCAGTTTGATTATAATGTGTTACATATTTTTTGTGTGGTGATCAATGTGAGGCTGATAGAATGAAAGGAGATAGCCAGACATCTGTTACACATTTGCATTTCAGGTGTGAACAGGAAAATAAACATTCATTTTTCATATTTCACTCTGTGTACTGGGCACCCAATTCTCAATATATTATAGTCTTCTGTATTTTGAAAATGTAACTTCACCATTTCTTCATATTCTGGGCCTGATTGTAATTTCACGCTGCTCTAAATTAGGTGTTGCCCATTAAAATGAAGGCTCTAGATGCTGATCTCACTGTCTGAAGGAAGTCTTGCAGATCAACAGAGAAACTTTGAATTTTCATAAATTAACTATAACCAGAGCCAGCTCCAATTGCCTGTATATAAAAAGATACTATAAATGACATCACAGTCAAGTCTGTATTATTTTTTTTTCAGGAAAATAATTTATGTTTGCTTTTAAATATGATCAGAAATCTAATAACAGTCAGTTATGTTAAGCAATTAGCTGAAGGCTGACAGAATAATCATTGCTTGAAGCGCTTCTCAGCTGATATTACAATTAATTCTGTTTTTTTTTTTTTTTTTACTTCAGATTCCTCATACATCCTGTTACCACAGAGAAATTCTGATATGTACTAAAGCAGACACCACCAACATAATTAGACCCCTGAAGACAACCCTTCCATTTTGAGAGGAAGATAAATGAAAAATTATGTGGCCATTAATGAAAAAAACCCAAGAAAATCACAGAATTACACAGTTGTAAGAGACCTCAAGAAAATATCTGATCCACATTTTCATGGGAAAAGGAAACTAGATGAGATTGTCTAGCATCCTCTAGAGTTGCATCTTGATAATCTACAGTGATGAGAGTTCTGCTGGTTCCTGGAGAAGTTCCAATGAAGGATTCTTCTCATTATAAAAAATTTCTTTTTTATGTCAAGAAAATTTCCTTTTGTACCTTTTACCCGTCGTTTTCACCATGTGACTTCTTGTGATGCGAGAGCATCTATATTCTTTGTAGCCACCTTCCATGTACTGGAATATTGTGATGATTCCCCTTCTGATCCTTCTTGTCTTCAGGGATAACAGACCTAGCTCCTTCTGTCTTTCCTCACAGGGGAGGTTCTGCAGCCCTTTGTTCAATTTTGGCCCTCCCTTAGACCCTCTTGTGGCTTCCTTGAACTGTGAGGATCAGAAGGAGACGCGGCCCCTCGGGTGCTGCTCCACAGGCTCTGTCCTGTGGTGTCCCCTCTGTCCCTGTGCCTGCAGTGTCCCTGCAGCTGCAGCCCAGGGTCCGATTTGCCCTCGTGGCTGCAGGGTCACACCGGTGACCCGTGCTCCAGCGATTGTCCCCTGAATTTCCGTGTCCCTTTCAGCAGGGCTGCTCCCCAGAGACACAGGCACAGCCTGTGCTGGGCCTTTTGGTAGTGTCACCCCAGGGGCAGCACTGTGCACTTGTCCCTGCTGCCCCTGGCACTGTTCTTGGCAACCCCACACTTCCAGCTTGTCCAGGTCTCTCTGTAAGATAGCATTGTCCAGAATATCTGTGAAAATGTGGAACATTAATTTCTGAGGAAACCTCATTGTGACAGGCTGCCAGCCTGAATGGAAACCATTGATTATCCCTCCCTGAGTGTGCCCTGCTAAGCAATTTCTTACCCATTTCAGAGACTACTCACAGAGTCTTGCCAGTTTTTCCAGGAGAAGGGTGTGGGAAAATGTCTGTTCTTAATTCAGTTTCTACTGTAACAGCTGAAAGAACTGTAAGTAGATAGTCAAAATCCTGATTGTTGTACGAACTGTGTTCACTCCCAATTGCGATGTCCAGTGCATCATCCTAATACCTGCATAATCATATTTTCCTCTATATGAGAAAATAATTCTCTCCACTTTTAATCAGAATTCCTACCCTGATGTTTTCAGAATTATGCAAAACTAAAGTCAACTTTATTGGAGAGAGGAGATTGTGTTTGTTGTAAAAATCTTCACTGTCTGTGTTTTGATCTGATCTCTCCAAGAGGGGTTCTTTAGCTTTTCTGTGTAGGACTACACCCATTCTGTCCAGTTTTGAGGTTGCTGGATAGTGCTGGGTACTTCCAGCAGGCATGCAGGTACTGTGTTTGAAGATCTTGGAAAGATTTGCTGCTGCCAAAGAACTCATCTTCACTCAGAGTCTTGATCTGAACAGAATCCTTGACCCATCTGATAAAACAGGTTACCTGCTGTCACGCTTTAGTCTGGCTTTATAACTAAGTTATCATGGTTTAATTAAATTATTCCTGGTCTAACACTGTGGTAGAAGTATAACTGATAAATTAATATCAGGGAGTGCCACCTTTTTAATCTGCCTTTGGCAAAAATCATCTACTGCTAAAAGCCTCCTTTACTAAGTCCACACCTATTCAAGGTTACATCCCATGATCTTTAGTGAAGCATTTAATCAGCAATCTTAAGTGTCATGACTGAAATTTATATTTTCTATTTATTTTTGTTATCTAAATCTATCTTTCAATACAAACTTCTACATTTCCCGTCTTTGTTGGTTTTTAAGAGGTAATGATACACTGAACACTAGGATTAGGTAGGAGTAAGTCTCCTGAATGTTAATTTATTTGTGCTCATATGAATTTTTTGTAAATGCATAGTGAATTGTAGATGAATGTTCATTGGTCAGTGTAAGAGAAAGGATACCAACAGGTATGTGAGGCAACAGCCGTGTGAATACCACAGTCTCCACAGATGCTATATATGATCTATACTCAAAATCAGAAGAGTTTCTTAGATTGAAACAGTTCAAGGCACAAAAAAGCAAAGTTATTAACTGATAATACATATTTAAAAATGGTTAGAAAGTCTATAATAGTAACTTCAGAGAAAGAAAATATTAACAAGATTACTAAAAAGCTCTTACTTTTAAGATGAATGTCCATATTAAACAAAAAAATCTCAAACTAACCAATGAACCAACTAATCAAGCAAAAAAAGCCAAGTGAATTTATGGAAAAATATGTTTTTTGTAAACTATCCAGCATTTGTTTACTCAACTGTATCTAGCTATAAAGTGATTACTTTCTTATCCTTTCATTACTAGAATGAACTGAAGCTATTTTCAACTTTCACAGGGGAAGTATTTTAGATAATTAAAATGAATGCTTTCCATTATCTTATCACTTTGTAGCTGCTGACAGTCTTAACAAAATGTATCAAGCTGATGAATGGACAACATCCTCTTTGAATAGATAAGACAACGCTGTTCAATTCTCAGCCATCTTCTCCTTAATTCCCTGGAAGGCCATTATTTGTCTTCTAAAATTAACTATCTGAACAAATGTATAGGACTTGCCAGAAAATTACTATTTTCTGAATCTCCAGCATGGATATTTTAAATATATGCAGCTAATCTGAGTAACAGCAAGTTATGTGAGATAAATCATGTGATAGAGATTGGGTTTTGTGAGAACTAAAAAGGTGGCAGGAACAAAATCTGTGTTTCCATTTGCACTGTTCTCTAAATATCTTTTATTCTGGTAAATGACTGACTACCTGTTTCATGACTAACAGAAATGGCATTGATTAAATGTGCATTTGCCTAGACATGTTCAGACTGAAAATCTCAAAAATAAGTGAAGATAGAAGGATAAAATAACATCTGTTGTCTCATAGAAATTATTTGAAGAAATTTTTCAAATTATAGAAATCTCAGAACATTCTCTACAGCAACAGATCATAAAGGAAGGTAGAAGCTGCATTTCAATCTGTGTATCTGGTTCATGGAGTTTAGTAAAATATCACTTGGGATATCCAGACTAATTTACAAAGTCAACAGTAATGAAGTGTAAGGCCTGTATATTAAATGTAAATAAACTCCTATGTAAAATATGTTGTCCTGGGCCACACTTCATAAAAATTGTTACATGAATTAGGCAAAGGACTTGACCATGTGATGAGCTGTCTTTTAAAATGTAGCATTTTACTCAAATTCCCATAAGATTTATTGGCTATCAGCAATGTAGTTAAACAGACACAACAATTACAAGAGTGCTATCAGGTCATATCTTCATTTTATGAGATGGTGAAGCTCATAAAGTTAGGATCTACTGTCCAAAAAAACCCCACAACCTCCTCTAACAATGCCAGAAATATTTTTATTTGCTGTTAATCAATTCACCAAAAAATACAGCACGTTGTCTAAATACTGGCTCTAATATTCTTTTATTCTTCTGCCATCACTTATTTGTTGGATTTAAAATTATTGATTGACACTGGAAAGAATGTAGCATTTTTATAAAAATAAATTATTTTCAGTGAACATGAAGGGACTGACAGTTGTAGACACTCTACTGGTCAGGACAATGACAGTCAAGAAGTTTCACACTTCATTTATTTTGTGTTCCCAGGTAGGAAGGTTTTAAAAAACTATATCCTAATGAATTGATTTTGCTTTTCTCCAGAATTCTTTGTTTTCTAAAGAAGTTGAACTTTTTTGTCCAAAGAAAAAAAAAACCATTCCTTGAAATTTTCAGTATGAGTATGTATTAAGTCCTACGATTTCAGTGGATTTGTGTCTTACAGATCCTTGACTTTTAAAATGAAGATTCAAGTTACAACTGCTGCTTTTCTAAAGATATGGAAAGTGTAATGTGTATTTTGGCATCTAGTAATATTTGATTTCATGTTAATCTCTTTTCCTCATTTGAGATGACACCAAATTCAACACACAGAGCTAAAAAGTCACTTATTAAGCCTAACCAAAAAAGCCAGTTGTATTCCCAGAACTCAAAAGACCAGTGATTCCTTCCTTTCACTGAAACTACTTATTCACTGGTTCAAATATGATGGTTTATGGGAAGGACTTGGCAGACTGCTGATCACTCTGATACTGGGATCAGCAGGGCATAGCTGTTTAACCCTCATCTTCAAGAAAATTGGGAAAAATAATGGAAACCAGTATTCAGTCTAAAATGCTGGTGGTGGTACTGCTTCTGTGGTGGCTAGATTCTCACAATCTTTTATGGTGGTTATTAGAGGGACAGGTCCATTATCTGAATTAATTGTGTCAATAATACTGTGTCTAATTCTACAGTAAATGAAAACAAATTCTAGACCTTAAGGCAGATCCTTTACTAGGAAAATAATATATTGAGTACAAGTGTGCAAAGAGAATCCTTCTGGGAATTTTTGTTGTTTCTGTGTCAATTCAAAGTTTTCTAAATCAGTGAAGTTGTGCATGATGATGTATTGAAAAGATAATATTAATTGAATTTCAGTCATGTAAAAGTGAAAGTACCCTTACAAATAGATGCAGTCTTTTGAACATCTCTAAATTGCTGTGAAATACTTGAATGCAAAAATAATAAAGATGTTTTAATCATTCCTGTGGGGAAAGAAACTTTATAATAACTATATAACTTTATATATAATCTGTGGATTACTGCCATTAAAGGCAATAAACCAAATTTAGCCCTACAGCAAATTGACTTACAGGTATTGAGAAGTAATATTTTGCAGTTAGTACTGCACAAGAAAGCTTTGGCAGAACAATTTGCCAATGAATCTAAATGATCTGTAAAAAATGTATTTTGTTGTTGCTCTTGAGGAAGTTTCAGAGAATATATTCTGGAGGAATACTGCAAACTGCTTTGTCATTCTTGGAGAAAAATATTTGGGGTTTTGGTTTTTTTTTTTTTTATTTTATTTTATTTTATTTTATTTTTTTTAAAGCATATTGTCTTCTAAGCAATGGGATGGTGCACATAAAGAGATCCCTGCTGTCCACTTTCTGGTCTCCCCCGCTGTTGCTTTCTGGTCTCACAGTATTGGATGTTTTTCTTTCCAAACTTGCATATGGCTGTATATCTGTTTGACTTTTTGTTTTGAATTTTTGAGCACACTAGCTGGATGATTAAGTCCACTTGTTTCACATCACAGACTCAGAGGCTTTGACACTCAGATCACTCAGTGACAGAAACAGAGCATCTGACCCTTTCTCACCTTGGACATGACTTTTCTGCAGGAGCTAGTCTTAATTAACCATTCAGCACTTCAGGGAGATAGGAAGGCAAAGGCAAACAAATACACAGGCTTACTCATTTTACAAGAAACTGTTTGAAGAAATAATAATATTTGGAACAGGGTAATGTAAAGTTTGTCATTGCTTTTTCTCAATATCTGTGTAAAAGCTATTGAATACAATTTTTAATGCAAATCATGATTTTTTTCCCTGTAGTTACTTTCCTTTTACATTTCCTATGAAAATGTGAACTTTCTCTTCTCTTGGTTCAGACTGCATTGGGTTTTTTTTTTAATTCCTTGCTCCAGTGTGACTACTTGTGTGTTTTGAAGGAAGCATGTGGCATCTTAGGTGTCATATTTCTTCCCCAATCTGTATACTTATGCTATTTTTGGGAAGTTGGATATATCTCATTTTCCTGAAGGTATAATTTTCTTAGACTGAGGTAAGTATATATTTTTTTAAAGTACAGTTCATCAGTTCTGACTGTTGATTGACATAGGCATCAAAAGTTAAAGCTGAGGTACGAATGTTCTGTGTATAGAAGCTAGTTACAAAAAAATCATCATCTTCATATTGTAAGCCACATCTTCATGTGGCTTTTGACATGCATTTGACTATTTTCCTGTTGCTGACTGTAAAGTGAGGCTGAGTGGTAACATCATATGTGATGCCTAATTTAGATGCCTTAATTTCAGTAAGATGACTGCTACCTAGTGTGTTTAGACTTCAAGAGAGTAAAATTTTCCTGCAAGAGTTTATTTTGCAGACATATTCCTTAATATGCAGAATTTTTCTGTTTCCCAGCTGAAGGGTCCTTCAAATGCCCCAACTCTTTGTGAAGTAGAGTTGTTATGCTCTGCCTTTCTTCTTGTATACAGTAGATTACAGGCAGGTTGTAGTACTACTGACAGTCACAACTAAATGTGCAAAAATAAAATCAGGATGTCAGTCACATTATCAGGATTACACATACATTACCACCTGCAATCAGTAGTTCACATCCTGATGAGACTGAGAGGCATTGTAGAATGACTGAAGTGCTCTCAATTCAGACTTGAATACAATTGAGTACTTTGTAAAAGATAAAAAATACCATGACCTGCTTTTATAGGTCAGAAATTTGAGGTATATAGTATTTTCTGAGTGCTTTTTAGCTTTCATTTTGTGTCCCTGTCTTTCTGTCCTTTTCTGTGGCTGTCCTCCTTTCCACCTCTTTGTCTTTAACATTTTTGGGCAAACTAAGAGCCTTGCAGAGGCTATTGATTTTGTCTGGGAGTACCTGAAATCGACATTATATACTCAAAGTCATCCCCTATGTAAGACTGTGAAATGTGGCCAGAGGCACTAAATAGGCAATTAGTGTGCCAGATAGATATTTCTATGTGCAAGGAACATGCCCATATGGTTTTTGTATCACTTTGTTGATAGTGCTTTAATGGGAAGGAGATGGAGGTGCATGGGTGTTGAGAGCAAAAGGGAGGGTGTATGGAGATTATGACCACGGGTTTCTAGGATTCCCTAATGCTCAAGAATTTATCTTCTAAATTTCTATGGTTTTTTGCAGATTACCACAAATACAACAAAATTTAAAGCTAACAGGTAAACTGGCACAAAAACATAGTAAAAAATAACAGATACCAAGTATATTTATGATTAATAAAGTAAATGCGTGTATATGAGTCAATAGTATGGTAGCAGAGGTATCATAGTAACAATCATTAAACAACAATCATTAACAGTAACTTCCAGTTAGGTATATATTTTTACAAGTTACTATGAACTTTTCATTATTGAAGCAACTTATCAACAGTGTAATACCAGATATGATAGATTATTTACATGGGTTTATAATATAAATATCAAGGAAATCAGACAGATTCAAGAAGGGAACAGACCACCCCAAAGTGGGGGCAAACTAATCCCAGAGGTGAACCCAGCCATCCCAGAAATGAAAGCACAAACCAAACCTACCCCAAAAGTGGGTTCAAAAAGGGGGACCAGTGAGATTACTGTCTGTCTCACTGGTGAGACAGGCTGTCTCACTTCAAAAGTGATTTGTGGTGCAGAATTTGGAGTGAGAACCCAAGATCCCATAGAAAGTTAATGTGGAGAATTCAACCTGTTTAGAAAAGAAAAATTAGGTGTGGCAAGGTATGCTCCCAGGAAGAAAGACTCAGCTTTGAGTAAAAATTAGGCTTGTTTTATATTAGAGACATAAAATGGCATAGAATATCAGAGCTTTGTGCAGCCAATAGATGCTTCAATTTCTGTTTTTCAGCTGATAATGGGGTTTTCTGGTCTTTCTGAGAAAATTCTGTTTTTCTTAGACTGTTTTCCACCTCTTGAATGATAAGGTGTCATTTCAGTTCCTTGTGTTTGCACAGCATCTCAGGATGTCTCCTCTTTCTAGGTATACCAACAGCTGCCCTTTTCAAGGATGGAAGTGGTTCATAAACTTAGTTCCCAGGTTCAAAGTTTATAAGCTGGCATTTTCTGTCAGTATTTTCCAGCAGACATTTTCTTCTGTTCAGCTTCTTTTTTCCCTTCTAGCCAGGCTATCCTTCAGGCAGCTCACATTACGGATGCATCTAAGCAGAAATCTCATTGCCAGTCCAATAACAAACCTTACAACTTCTCAGAGTTCTGGTTTTGTTTGTCAGATGTTTCTTTGGTATCACATTAATTCCAACTGCTGTCTTAAATATATATTTTAATTTGGTTTCTATTCTGTACCACATGTTTTTCAGCACAGCAATATTTTCAGAGAAAACAACAACAAAAAATTACAGCATTCTAGAACTGTAAAGTGGAGATTGTTTTAATTAAAAATCACGTTTGTTCATGTGGGAACAGGCTGCGGAAATAGATCAGAGAACACAGAAGATTTTAGGCTAAACCTAGCATGAACCTTTTGGAAGATTATGACAAATTATCTACTTCTTTGTCACACATAATGCAATTTGTATATAAAATGTGTTTTGAGGGCTTGAGATTTTCAGGGTAGTAAATGTCTATTCAGCTATTATATAAAGGTCAGGAGTATACCAAGAAAAAAAGGAGGCAAGAGATACACTGCAGAGAAATAAGTACTAATCAGGCTTCTGAATTCAACTGTGCATAGCAAATGCTAATTCACAGAATCTCACAGTTAAGTTTGGAAGGCACACCTGGATTTCTTTTGATCCTGTTCAAAACAGGATCAGCAAGGGCAGGCTGATCAGAGCCATGTCTAGTCTGGAATTTAATAACTTTAAGGATGGAAATAATACAACCTCCATGGAAAATATGTTCCAGTCTTACACCACACTCCCAGCAAAGAAGGTGGGTTTTATGCTTCCTCTAGCTCAGCTCCCTTTATTCTCCATTGATAAGAGGTTGGCTCCATCTTCTTTGCTTTTCCTGTGTGGTATTTAGACTTACTGATAAGATCCACCTGATACATTTCTTCTCCCAAGGCCAAACAGTGCACACCATCCCAGCCTTTCTTTGTATGAAAGATGCTGCAGTGTCCTAGAATAGTTTAAGGCTCTTTGGTAGAATTGCTCCAGCATGTCTATCTCTTGTAGGGAGCACAAAACTGGGCACATTACCCCAAATGGGACGGAAAGGATGACACTTCTCAAACTGCTGGTGATGCCCCCCCCTTAAAGCTGGAGGTTGTTGGCTTTCTTCTCACAAAAGCACATTTTTGCCTTATGTTCCCTTTGTGGACTCTCAGGGCCTTTTCTGAACAGCCATTGTCTGTGGAATGGTACATCCTAGCTCACCCCTGGACACAGTGTATGGTTCATTCAGTCTGTACCTCCCTGCAGTATCGTGTATCTGTAACCTCACTGGCAGTGCAATTTTACCGCGCCCTTTGAACCTCGGGGATAAGAGTGCAAACGGGGAAGCCTCGCTCTCTCTTTTGGCTCCCTTTCCCCTTAGCCCCTCTTCCCCCTGGGGGTCTCTGGGCTCCCCCTCATCCCCTCTCTCCCCTTTCCCCTCCCCCTCAGGGACCATGGGGCTTCCTGGAACCGAACTCCGAATAAACTCTCACCTGGTCAGCGCCCTACTGGTGTCTGAGTCTCTTTGCCTGCCAGCACAACAACACTCACCCCTCTAAGACCCCGCGGGGGCTCCCGGGGAATCCTCCCCGGGGTCCCCCCCCTAAATACACCCCACAACAATTGTCCAGGCAGTCAACCTCCAGTGAGTGATACATGGGGTACTATATTTCTGCCGTAATACACGTGGTTATTCCTTCTCAGAGGCAAGATTTTTGAATTTCCTTTGAACTTAATAAGATTACTTGCTTTCCTATGTCTCCAGGTTGTCCACGACCTTCTGAAGAGCTGCACATCTTGTGTATCAACCTCTTTTCCCAAATTTATACCACATGCAAACTTGCTGATGGCATATTCTGTCCTATCATCAAGTCCATCTCCAGGACTGATAGAATACTGAAGAATTTAAAATTTTCATATTTTTGAGCCAGTGAGTATGACAACATGGAAAAGCATTTTCTGTGTCTCTGCATCAAAACATTTATACAGGAAATAGCTTTTGTATATTTATTCCCTTAACTCGAGGTTTAGAACTGAAGTAAAGTAGCATAAGGGGAAACAGTGTATCTGTGGCCTGAAAAATCAGGACTTTTCATGTTTAATGGCAAAGCACACAATCACAAAATCATTCAGGTTGAAAGAGACCTCTGAGATCATCCAGTCTAACTCTTGATGAAGCACCACCATGTTCAAGATTTAACTTGTCTCTAATTGTGACATCCACATGCCTTTTGAACACTACCACGGGTAGTGATTCTATGCTTTCCATGGGCAGCCTGTTCCAATGCTTGACGACCTTATCCATGAAAAATTATTTCCTAATATCCAATCTAAACCTCTCCTGGTGCAGCTTCAGGCCATTTCCTCTTGTCCTGTCAATTGTTCCCTGGGAGAAGTACAGTACTTCCAGGTAATTGCAGAGAATGATAAGGTGCACCCTGACCCCTCCTTTTCTCCAGCTGCTCCTCATAAAACTAGTGATCGCCTCGCCAGCTCCATTACTCATCTCTGAACATGCTCCAGCACCTCCATGTCTTTTTTATAGTGAGTGAGGGGCCCAAAATTGATTTGAGGTGTAACCTCACTAGTGCCAAGGATAGGGGGATGATACCTTCCATAGTCCTGTTGGCCGCACCATTGTTGATTAAAAAAAAGATGTTTTTTTGAAACAATAGTATTAATTATGGGAATAATTGTGAAAAGTGAGACAGTTACATTTCACTTTTGTGCTTGTCATATGCCTTGTCAAAATATCAAGCAGTTACAGAAGTCCTTGTATTAGAAGAAGAAAGATTTCTTACTTCAATATCCCTCCTCCTCTCTTCCTAGTTTTGACAAGCGATTCCTCTTTTTTCTAGAATTATTCACCTGCCTGTTGTACTCTATGTCAGCAACTCTGACATGGCAGTAGCAGGAAGATGTCACACTCCACATCTCACAACCACATTGATATTTTTCCTCTGGTTCTGGACTTACACATCTTTAAGTGCCTGTAAATGTCACCATGCAAGCAGGGAGCAGCTCATACCCAGAGTTAGTTGCTGCACAGCAGTCAGCAGAGTAATGCTTAAAAGCACCATTCACAGATCACTGATATTGTGCTGACAGACCGTTCTGCAATTTAAATTTTATGCGTCTCAGATATGAGCATGTGACCATGTTTCTTGCTTTCCTTTCATTCCAGAATATGTAATTTTTGGCAGAATTAATACCAAAAATCCAATTCAGCCAAGGACAAATTAATGATCAGACAGAAGTTTAGGGTATATTTTAGAGCAGCTACTCTCATGGTGAAGCCAATTTTTAAAGAGACTTCTCTAATGAGGTTTAATATTGATTACCTCTGAATGTTCTGATGCATAGAAGACAATGAAATCTGTTGCTGTGAAGTCAAAGAACTTTTAAGAATTATATGATTAGTTGTGGTTTGCAGAATAATAAACAGAGGACCTAAGGCTGAGGAATATTTGGTTGGTTCTGTTGGCTCAAAGAAGATCTAAAAGGTCTTTGTAACATCAAAGAGCAGTATTTTCTTGTACTTTTAGCATAATCAAATTAGATTATTGACTAGCTAAGTAGCCAGTTTTTGAAGTAAGATTTCAGGCTACCTGTGCCACACAAAACATACTGCTCTAGAACTTGTGGTGAGGACAGCATGCTTTAGCAAATCAGTGACTGAGTAATTATGGAGTTCAAGAAGACTGGACCACACTGAGAAAATACACTGAGCTACTGGTGAAAAAAACACAAACCAACACAAATCAGAGCTTCCTGTGTTCTTTAGAAATGTATAAGATGTTTGGAAAGGCCCTAAAGAGCCCTTGGTGGTGCTGACCTGTTAAGAAGACCATAGCCATTTAAACACACCAGAGAACTGCCCAGAAAAGGTGGCTGGGCAGAGCAGCTAGAGAACTGCAAAAGACAGGCTCTGAGAATTGTGTCTGCATTAGATGTGCACGCATAGGTGCTGTAGTTTCTGATAAATGTGAAATGAAGGGTAAGTGCCGTGCTGCAATACCGTCAGGCATGCTTGTACCTATAACCAAGAAGGCAACATTGAGTTAATAAGCACACAGTCGTGTTGGAAGAGTTTTGTGCATGAATGGAAGCAGCTGAAGCAAGAGAATTCTTAGCCTGTGTCAGTCAGAAAGGCAGACCCTCACTCAAAAAGAAAAAGAAAAAAAAAAAAAAAAAAAAAAAAAAAAAAAAAAAAAAAAANAAAAAAAAAAAAATCCAGGAGCAGAGCTACTATAAGCTACTATTGCTCATTGTCCAGATAACTCCTACTCACATCAGAATGTCTACATCCAACCCTCCTTTTGTGATGCTTTTCACCGCATCACAGTCATGTTTTTCAGACTTCTGCTCTCTGCAGTCTGAAAACTGATGAATCACAAAACCAGAAAGGTCCTTTCCCAGAGAGAGTGAAACAAAACCTCCCTAGAGATCCTTGTGTTGAAAGCAACTGTTCAGCATTGTTTTCCCTAAAGTCCTTGCTCTTTCTGCAGGGCTAGAAAAAAAATATTGTTTTTGGAAGAGCTAAAGAAAATAATGAAACATACAGGGTTTTTGTTTGCAGTGTTAAATTTTAAAATATCCTACATGCATTATATATTATTTTACTATAGAGGAAAAATAATGACTGTATTAAGTCAGACTTTATATTACAATGTCTTTACTTTCTGTCTGAGATTACAGATTCCTTTCCTAATCAACCATCCATATATTGATTGACAGGTACTGTGCTAAAGCTAAACAATTTCATTGCTACAGTGTTGATTTTTTCTTTAAGGCTGTTTAAATTTCTGTGTTCCTTATGACTTTATTGTCAGTAAAAAATTAAACAGGGTGTACTACTTTCTTACTTTCAGTGTGGTGTTCTAAAGGCTATGGATCATTAAAAATACTGCATTATTTATGTGGCTGTATAATAAAGTCACAATTACTATGCACTTGTGATATTGGGCTAAATAGAAATGATGAACACAATAATACATTCATTCACTAGAAAGGGTCAATGACTAGTCTTACACTAGGGTCTTACACTTAACACTGAGCATCTTACTGATCTGCATGATTAAACAATTGTTAATTTTCCTACTGCCTCTGGTCTGGAAGATGAATCTCTTTATTAACTTTCTAAAAATAAGCTTCCATTACAGAAAACTTGGTACTTTATTAGAAAAGAGCCTGCTTGTGCATCTAATATTTTATCTTCTCAGATTTCATCTCAAGACATTGCATTAATTGGTATGTAACATAAGATATGAAGGGTCTTCAATCTGAAAAATGATGGATCACATTAGGAATATTCAGGGAAAGGGAGAAGAGAAATTTAGATGGATAAATCAATGTTACTGGCATATTGTATCCATGGTTTTGGTATGTTTTGTATGTAAGAGAATGGCTACTAGCATGTACAGGACATTTCTTCATATACCATTTGGTAGTCCCATTTGAAAAGATTTTTGAGGAAAAAAGGTGTATTTCTAGGTTGGTGTTATCTTGCTGTGGGAGCCAAAGGTCCCAGCTAAGATGTGAAGCTGTAGAAATAAAATTCTCCCATTTGTGAAGTGGTGCAGTCCAAAGGAACTGAAAAAGACATAACTGAAATCTGTGATGGAGATGGAAAAATAAAAAATAGCACAGAAGCTCAGGGTAAATTTATAAGAAAGTAAAGTTTTACATTGGTTTAGTACTTGGAAATTTCACTGACTTTCAGAAAAGATTAATGCCAAGTTCATTGTCTTCCAAGAGTGTCATGTAAGTCTTAAGCCTTCCATCATTATTTGATTCCTTCCCAGGATTTTTCATTTGGTGTTGTTTTTTGCTTTGGAGTTGTTTGGGGTTTTTTTCTACAGGAAATAGAAAGGCTCTTAAAGTCTAATGAGGGATTAAATTTCAGTACAAGTGCCTCCTGCTGTAAAGTTCTATTTATGTTTTTTAGATCCTACAGTTTGTCTTGGCTTTACTAGCAAAATCAAGAAGAGAGCAAATGAGAAGAAAAGAGATGTTCAGAATACTTGTGTGTAGTGGGTTGACCCTGGCTGGATGCCAGACACTCACTTAAGCCACTCTATCACTTCCCTCTGCAACCAGACAGGGAAGAGAAAATATGAAGGGTTCATGAGATGAAATAAGGGTTGGGAGAGATTGTTCATCAAATAATGTCATGGGCAAAACAGAATCAGCTTATGGAAATTAATTGAATTTATGCTACAAAATCAGAGCCGGATAATTAGAATAAAACAAATCTTAAAAACACCTTTCCCCAACTCCTCCCTCTTTCTCAAGATTTACTGATGCATAAAGATTATTGTTTTTACATATTTGTCATATATTTGTAGCTTTGTGGATTTTCAATGCCTATTTTTATAGCCTCTAGCATCTTATTACCCTTTTTCACACTTTACAGTAGCTGTGTCACATTCTTGAAATTCTGTTTAGTCTTACTTTCAAGAAAAGAATTTCTAACAAAGACACTCTGTTTTGTACTAGAACTTAAGAGACATAACAAGAAATAGGGAAAAGAAGCCTCTGGAGCAACTCCAAAGGGCTGACCAAGGGTGTATTGCTGGGGCAACTGATCTGTTATCGGATGTACCTGCTAAACATACTAATAAATTACCCTTATAAAAATAGTAGAAAAGCTGTACCGTGCATGCACATATCTATGTTTTGTGCACCTGAAAGCTTTCATTAAAAATCTGCTCTTTGTACTACTACTTTAATACTGTTTGGAAAAGTTTTTCTTCTGAATCCAGGCAACATTACCTGCTCCCTCACAGTGGTGCAGGAAGAGCGAGCCTGGGAGTTAGTCAGTTTATCACAAGTTCTCCCTACCACTGCTCAGGGAGAGGAGTCCTTCTCTGGCTCCAGTGTGGAGCCAGTATCCAGGAGATACTTTCCCACAAACTTCTCTATCGTGAACACATCCTGTGGGCAACAGACCTCCACAAACTGCTCCAATGAAGATCATTCTCCCATGGACTGCAGATATTTAGATGCAGCCTACTCCAGTGTGGGTTCCCCATGGGATTACACATCCTTCCAGGAAACCTTCTTTAGAGGGGGCTGCTCCCTCCACAGGTCTGCAGGCCCCAGCTAAGTGCCTCTTTCAGCACAGGTTTCCCCCAGATTTCTCTTGGGCACCCACCTGTTCCTCTTTGGGCTGCAGGTGGATCTCTGCATCCCCGTGGGCCTCCATGGGCTGCAGGGGCACCGCTGCCTCAGCATGGGCTGCATCAGGGGCTGCAGGGGAATCTCAGCTCTGGTGCCTGGAGCAGACCCTCCACCTCTGTCACGACTGAGTAAGGATGGCCTGGAGTAAGGACATGACTCTCCATGCAGAGCAAAAATGAGAACGATCTTTATTCTTCTAAATTTTCCTTTCATACAGTACTTTGGTACAATGAATACGTTTGGTCGTTAGAGCCTACACCTCTTTGTAAATATCCTTGCCAGTAAACATGCTGGAAAAACACCACC
This sequence comes from Cisticola juncidis, assembly GCA_013400215.1. Lineage (NCBI taxonomy): Eukaryota > Metazoa > Chordata > Aves > Passeriformes > Cisticolidae > Cisticola > Cisticola juncidis. The sequence continues at coordinate 158,600 of VXBR01001090.1, forward strand.
TGCTGATGGTTTTTCACTTCCCAAGGATTGTTATGGATTCCTAGTTAAGATTCCCAGGCCACTTTCTCAGGCTTGTGTGAAGGTATTATGTGAATAACTTCACACAGACACTGCTGCTGCCTGATGCCTACAATTCAGACTATTGTCAGTATCCACACACTTCCTTCTGCACTGACCTGGGTGCCTGTAGAGTTGTTCCTCTCACATGTTCTCACCCTGTACTTTTCTGACTGCAGTTACAGCTGTGCTATCATGGGTTTTTTTCTCCTTTGCTCTTAAATCCATTATCACAAGAGTGTTACCACCATTTCTGTTTAGCCCAGCCTTGGCCAGTGGCACATCCACCTGGGAGTCAGCTGGGATTGGTTCTGCAGGAGGCTTCCAGCAGCTTCTTACTGAAGAAAAAAGCTTCTTACAGCTTCTTACCCCGTAGCACCAAAAACCTGGCCATGCAAGCCTAATACACTGTGAGACGTAAAACACCTACCAAAAACACCTGGAATGTGTTAGAATGAGCAAAAATTAGTAAATAAATGCTGAGTAAAGATCAGACTAGATTCTTTTAATAACTGTAAATGAAACCTGATATCTAGAAACATCAAAGGCTCTCTTTTTCATTGAGTTAATGACTTATACATTTTGTATACATGAGCTTTGTGCTCAGAAAGTCAGTTTCAGCCATATTCATCTGTTTATTCAGTTGAAGAAAACTCAAACATTTCTTTCTTTTGCATGCTTGTTATATAATTACAATTCCATTGCTATCACAGGCCTGTGAATTTTTTTCCCCTGCCATTTTCCATGTCTTTTATGCACAAACCCAAAAGCTGTACTCTTCTTCATCTTCAGGTATAAATATAGCTTGTTTTAATTATAAAACTTTTTTTTTACCAGCACAAAAACTGTGTTTTAAACACTTCCCTGGAAATTCTTATGGGTGTAAGATGCAAATAAAATCTTCAATCCTGATATAAATAGCAACATGTAATGCAGTCCAAGAAAAGATCACCCAGGTTTTCAGTTAGTTTTGTTTTTTGTATTTTTCCAGTATAAATTTTTATATGAATGCCTTATTTCTCTCTTTTCCTTCCATAAATGATGGATATGATTCTTGAAAGGTGACTTGTGACTACACTGTGTCCCGAAGTTCTCCCATTTAAATGGCAGTAGTGCTGGATTAATACTCAAGAGTTTTTGGCTTCCTTTCTACAAGTTTACCAAAACTCACCTCAGCTATGGAAATCCCGTGGTGTAAAATGGCTCAGTGTCTCTCAGAAAAAGCACAGAAGAAGTGATCTGAAGGAGACCAGGAGTAAGGGATGGGTATCTGTTTAGATAGCCCACAAATAAAGCCTGTGCCTATTGCATCACAGCCCACAAGTGTTTGACTTTCAGTGTGGGAGAAAAGAATGACTCAGAGGAAAAGTGTCCTTCAACAACATCTTATACTTTCCAAATTTTCTTGGCTATCCAGAATGTTAAAAATATGGATTTAAAACTACACACATACAGCACTTAAACCCCATCCAACTCAAAAACATTCCATTTCTGTGATGCTGTGCTTGTATACATGTTCCTGTTTTGTTCAAAGAATGTAAAATGGAACTTCTACTTGTTTTTTGAAGAGTGATTCTATAATTTACTGATCCCAAATATTTCTGTATCTCTGAAAAGACATTCTCTTTATCCTTGGATCCAGAGGTGATGGGATTTCCTCTTCTGACCCATCAAAGTGCCTAGGACTGGCTCCCACGTTGTGATATTACCTATTGGCATCAGCTTGTAAACCAAGCTGGTCTAAAAAATGCACTGAAGGGGTGGCGTATATCTGAAGGCAGACCAATGCATTCCCTTCAGAGTGAGGGAAAGCAAAGGATCTGAGAACACAGAGTCTGAAGAAATCCAGATGAGTCCTCAGGGGAAGCAGAGGACAGCAGTGCCCTGGAGGAAAACTCTGTACTTGAAATCAGTAGAAGGTTTATGTTTCCTCTCTGGGAGATTCAACCTTCTTTACTGAATTTACAATCTCTTCATTGTTTTAAACTCCATTTCAAGACCCTTTGTTTCTGACATGGTTTCTAATTTAAATCCAATATTTTAAGTACTGCAGAGCATCGTCTTTTTTTTTTTTTTTTTNAATTACTTTCCCTAAAGTTAAATGCTTTATGCAATTAAATGTGGTGTACAATTTAGTCTTTAGCAATTCCTGAGACAGCAGGTGCCTGGCAAAGCATCTGTCACTTTATCTGTCAAACCTTTCTTAGAGCACCTTGTGATAGCTGGCTGTGTAATTATTAGCATTCAATGGGGAGACAGAGAAGATCACCAGAGATTACTGTATATTTTTTGATCTGTCACCCTTTGTAAAACATCCTCACTGATGTTCAATATTTTATTTTTATGAACAGTGACTTCTAGGACCCTGCCTCTCCTTTTTACCTTGTTACACTCCAATCTGAAGTGAGTTTGGCACCTCTTTTGTTGTTGGTCTCTGAAAATAAAGAAGTGTGAAATAAGGTACAAATATTTTCTGCAATACTGCTGTTAGGTGTCCAGTGTAGACACTGGAGTTCTTGTTATGTTAACAGAGCTGCTCAGCACTGACTTCCCAAAGTTGCTAGGTACACAGCCCAGAGGCTCACTACAAAGTTTATGCTTCACTCCTTGCAGCCAGCTTCACGAAGTGAAAGTCATTGAAGAGGCAACTGGTGCCTCTGATAAACCAAGTTGCAGCATCTTTTCTTTTTCTTTATCCATAAGGCTGAATCCTGGAGCTTGTTCTTCCTCCGAGCTCTGTGTTTTCACCTGGCTGTGTCCTCATCCTTGTCCAGAGAGGCCCTGTGTTTCAGGGGCCATCAGAGCAGTGAGTTCTGGGTGTTCCACACAGCAAGGTGAGCCAGAGCAAGGCAGCAGCGTGGGGCTGGCAGAGGAGCTGGTGTCACCAGTGACAACCCTCTTGTGTGTCCTGTGCTCCCACCTGGCCCAGTGCAAAGGTTGTAGCCATGTGGAATAATATGAAGTGGGATTTAATTTAGAATCTTTTCTTCTCTCCCTTACTCTGTCTGGTCTTTAGCCTATGGACTGTGCAAATTCAACAGGTTGTGCCTTATCAGAAGATAAGATAACCACAGAAAGTTCCCTGAAGATAAAGGCGTCTTCATCCAGGGAAGATGAAGAGGTCCTAACTATACTCAGGGGACAATTTTTTTTTCAGCTTATCATGGAGAATGCTTGGCTCATGCCAGAGAATTGTACCTACCTTCACCTCATGCTTCTGTAGCAAATATCAAATGTAAAAGAAGACAAGACAAAGGAAGGCAATTTACGACTGAGTACTGAACAGTATTTTTGTTCTAAAACAGAAGCCAAGCCGCCTTGGGTCAGATGGAGATTGTCCAATAGTTTTTAAACCATTTGCTTAGTTCCTATTGCTTTTTAAAGCTGTTACAAGAGAAGCAGGATATAAATCTGTGTTTATTAAAGGCAGTATCTGTGTTTGTATTCAATTACCACGGGCCTGAGGCAATGTGTTACTACAAACATGATAAGTAATTTCAGTGAAGCCCTTAAAGAAGATGTGAGTTGTAAGAATTCCTTTAAGACCATTTGTCCCAAAACTTATTTAATGTATACTTGAATGTACAACTGGAGAAGTAGGTACCTCTGTAATTTAAGAAGCAGCTTAGATCTCTGTGGATCCTGTCCCTTAGAAAGGATAGTATTGATATTTCGGCTTTATCTCCTGTAATTGCCAAAGATAAATTTTTTCTTCAGTGTTTGTAATAAGCTTTATAGGTATTTGAGCACAGCTGTCTTGTGTTTGTGTTCGATAAGCCTTTATTACTAGCAGCAGCAGACAGAGTAAATAGATCTCTAAAAATCTGAACAAACCAGAGACATTTGTAGATGTAAAGATAGCTAACATGAGCTGATACATGCTTTAAATTAATATTTTTAAAATCAGTTTCAGGTATACAAAGAAAAATTCTATCAGTAATGCAGATTTTTTCTTTAGAATGGTGTTTAGGGGTGATTTTATGATGATACTCTATTCCCTAATCATCTGCTTTATGCCCAGAAATGGCTGCTGTACTTAAAGATGAACCAGGTGGCAGGGCTGGAGCCCGGGAACAGGGGGAGAGTTCTGTTCAAACCCTACTCTCCTCTTCATGTGCTCAGGCTATGAGAGCAAACCAGGATCCCACACTGCTCCTTTGACTGAATTGCTTTCTGCTAGCTTGAAGCAAGAAGTGAAGTTTCTTTTTTTTACTTTTCTGTAGCTTGGAGGCAGTAGTGGGAATCCTGTTGGTGGCTTTGCTGTTGTTGTTGTTTTTCATTTTTGTTGTTGTTGTTGTTTGTGTTTTGTCATTTTTTTCCCCTTGAACTGTTTTCAGGTTTTTGTTTGGGTTTTTTGCTTACTTTTTTGCTTTTTTTTTGATCCATCCAGGGACCATTTAGGGTGGCAGGGGCCACCCTAAACCCAAGGCCTTTGGGAAGTTGAACTACATGAGAAAGGACACTAAAATCCACCAATTTTACTTGCTGTGAAGAGGACACCAACACCAAAAATCCAACAGGTTCCCAGCTGCTGTGTGAATTTTTTTTCTCCCCCTTCCCCTGAGACAAAGCAGGCCAGCCACCATCTTTTCCTCCTGGCTACAAGGCAAGGTGGGGGTGAGGTGTAAAGTTCAATTCTTTCCAGTGCCTTGCAGGTACCTTGCTTTATTAATAAACAGTTTTACCTTTTTTATTTTCACCCACTGATATTCATTTCTCTCATTGGCAAAAAGGGATTACTGGAGCCCTGTTCTTTAGAGAAAAACACTCTTTCCAGAGCGTTTTCTCCTACATTTTGTCTCTAAACCGACACAAAAGGCTATGAAGTTATGTCAGTGCATCTGTACAGTTCTATCTGTATTCTTGAAGTAGCGTGGGCGTATGTGGTATTGGGAAAATTGGGTGCCACAAAATAAGTAGTACAAGCACTGGAATATGGAAAAAGTCTCTGTATTCTATTCAAATCTAGCACAGTGTTGCATCAGAGCACTAAAGATAAGGAAGCTGGTAAGCTAAGGGCTACAGGAGATGTTTCTAAGTAATACAACTGGATCTAAAACTATCTTCAAAATTTTTCTCTTACACCCTGGCAGTAGAGTAAACGCAGACCTGTGGCCGTACCTGAAGATGAATCTACTAAGGATGTGCCTTTCTGCACCTTGCTATTCAGATCCTGGACCAACTGTGCTCAAGCCTTGCTTCTGGAAACATTCTTGCTGGTGAAGCTACAAGAGGTTAGCAATGACAGGTTCTCTTTCTTTTGTCATAATTTCTAACAGAAAAAAAGCCTCTGTCCAGCTTAGATGCTATTCTTTGATCATCCGTGGGTGACTCTCTCATACTTAGGTCTCAGTCCTTAGAAGTAAATTATACTAACGGATTTCAGGAGTTAATTCAAGGACCAAAGTGGCATTTTCTTCTCAAAAAGTAACTAAGCAGAATAATCAAGTCTTGTTGTTTCAGTGAAAAGTTAGAAATTTCCACACAGGGCTCCAGTCTGAAATTTGACAGAAGTAGAGTAATTCTCTGCCAGGCAAACTCTATGAAATATAAAGTGGACTCAGGTTGCTACTAGATTTTTAAAGCATCTGTTTTATTATTAATATACTTTTAATACCATCTCTCTGATTGTTTTACAGACTGACTACAATTTAAGTTAATGCAAAGACATTAAAAGGCTGCCTTTTAAATTTTTAACAGGAATAAAAATGTACACAGAGCAGGGACTGTATTGAACTATCTGGATCTGATCTACAAACAAGCTAATACCATTTCACACTTTGTTTTACACATTTTCTTGGAAGTCAAAAATGCTTCTGATTTGTATTTTTGTAGCCACTGTTTCCTAAGTGTTGTAACTACCAGTTAAATGATCTCTCAGAGGTTTACAAAAACTTGACACCAAATTTCTACCCAGGTGAAAGATATTGGGAAAACGAAAGCTGGAGATTGGTTAATTTAAATTGCAGTTAATCCCCCAAGAACCACAACAACAAAAACATCAGATATAACTAACCAGTCAGACAAAAACAAACCCACCCCAAAACCACAAAAAACCCCCAAGCCTCCCCTAAAACCTTTCAAAAGATAGTCAAGAAATAGAAGCGGAGGTGAGAGAAATAAAGTAGCTTGAAATACTGTGTTTCTTCCCTTGCAGAAAGCCGTAATTGGCTTGTGGACTAAAAACTGTCAAGAAATTTTGATTGAATTACCAGTAGTTTGAGATGAGGCATTTTTGACTGGACTCATCACCTGGTTGTGACTCAAAGAGAGAAGTGAAAAGCCACTTATCTGATAGGGTGAGTTTCACTTTTAGCTGGTTTATACTGTGTTACAGTTGTGAAGGAACAAAACAAACAAATGTGCTCATCTACTTAAAGCAAAATTTCTTTTCACTGCTCTTTTCTTTTTCCCCTTTTGTTTTTAGCTGTTAAATCCCGTAAGTACAGGAATTTTGTGTGGCAGAACAATAACTTTGCTCACTCACATGAACCACAGAGTAAAAGCCTGTTCTGAAAATGTAAAACTCTTTAAGCATTGCATTTGCCACATGTACATTATAGTTTATGAAACCTCTTTTTGCTGATTTTCTTTCAAATAAGTAGCAGTGATTTAATAAAGCTTTCTGCATGCTTTAAAAAAGGAACACATGCAACTTCTCTTTTCTTTCTCTAAACGATGCAGGTATCTAGACCTTTAAGGACATGGGATGATGTTGATAACTTTTAATATGACTCTCCTTTCTTTTCAGATCGTTCTCCTCATCTTGAACTAGTCCACACAACTATGAGTAAACTCAGGAAATTCAGAGAGGTCCAACATCAGGCTTGAAGGTCTGCACTGCAACACCTCTCGGCTATTGGGATTTGAGAAAAAGTGTTGACTGTCACTCGAAATCTCATAGCTGAATCTGGAGGATCCCAGCTGCCCAGATTTGTGACCTGCTAGGATAAGCTATGCCTTGAATTTCCTTTTTAAACACCAGAAACAAACATGGGGAGGACACTGCTGGTCCAGTGTCTGAAATGCATGTCTTGGCAGAAGAGCAGGGAAATGTGCCTGCAGTTTCTGACTAAGAGATGACCCAAGGGATCTACTATTGCCCTAAATGGATGCACCACAGAGCATGCATGAGATATAGATGTTCCTAATCAGTCTAATCGAATCTGTAATGGAATACCAGTTATCCTTTACTACCGCACTGAAAAAAACCTGCATGTTTATACACATGTGATTTGTTCCTATGCACATATGATCTGCTGCTAGGATTACAGATATAAGGGTATGCCACACCTTACGTGTTAACAGAATTGTTGACTAGGAGAAACAGAGCAAAACCTAAATTTTCTGTGCTTTGGCAATTAAATCTTTCTCTGCGTGTTAGATAGAACATGAGACATAACCCAGAAACTGAACCAACTTATTTAATGAGCTGCTTTATTACATTTTTACCCTAAAAACAACTAAAAATAAATTTATTCTCTTTAGAAATTAGCATCTCTATCCAGCTCAGAATACAAGATTACTTTGAAAAAGACAAAACAACAAAGTATGGGAGAGAAGTGATATTTCTAACCATTGCAGTGAAAATATAGTTATAAACAGAACTGAGCATTTTCTTTTCTTTCTTTTCAGTTTGGCTGTAATGAGCAGTGTTCAGAGATCATAGGTTGTTCTACACTGCTGATGAGTCAAGCCAACAGAGGAGAGCTTCTGAGCTGGGACCTGCAGTAGCTTCCAAGTGTGAGTCATAGTCACTGGGGTGTCTATTCTCTTCATTTTCTGGGAATCACAGAGTCAAGAAGGCTTGTCACAGACATCAGCTCTACCAGGAAGTCCTGATCTAAAACAAGAAATGACAAAGATCAAGGGTTCATCAACTAACAGGAGTGCAGTCAGCTGCAAAAGTAACTGAGTTTGGACTGTGAATACTTGGCTAAGAAGAGACAGTAAGTATTATTCACTCATTTGTTATCATTGTTAAACAAAATGCCTAGAAATGCAGAATGATGGAATAAGTGTGAATATATCCATTGTGCCCAGCCTCACAAATAAGCCTGGGAAACAAGTGAATGAACACATCATGTTACAAAAGAGTGGAGATATGAGAGGAGTGTAAGAACTTCATATTTCTGTTGAGGAATTAGTGGCAGCTACTACTCTTAACATTGTCTGGTGCAATCTTATGCAGTCTACACCTTGCCATCAGGTACCCACTAATGTAGTTTTTGTGCTTTTCATCCCTTAATATTGAATAATTGGAGGGGTTTTGTTGTTGTTACACTACATCAGGAATCCCAACAGTATTCTTCCACTTTCCTTTTATGATGAGAGCTTGTGTCTGTGCCAAGCAATTTGTGGTATAATTTGTAGGAGTTGTCTGCTGTCCAGAATGTGCTACGCTAATGCCTCATCTCATGAATGCCAGTAGTACAGTGACTTTCTTTTAATTAACTGTGATGTCAGCTTCATGTAGGAGGCAAGCTCACAGCCTGTGAGTTGAATCTCTACATTTCTGATCCAGGAAAGAGAATCACAGCATACACAGGCAAGCAGTATTTGATATAGTTATAAAAATATCCATGAGTTTGCTTCCCTAAGATAGAAACTTGATCAACACTTACAGGAACTTCTATTTTTTACTGTTACAAGGTCTAGTCTGCACAGAATAATAAGAATACTTTGCACACAAAGCACAGGAATTTGCCATTAGAAAATCAATTTACTGAATGAAATTTAAATTGTCTCAAATTATTTCTAAGTATTGAAAGTGAATTAAGTACAGGGAGGGAGAAAGAATTTGATAATCCATTTGGAGATGGTGTTTATTTCTCGTAGTTTAGGTGACTCCTATAAGAATAAGTTAAGAAAATTTAGAAATAGAATCAATCATTCCCCAGAAATTTGCAGGAGAATATCACTGGTTTCACACCTGTCCTGTCTGACTAAAGTTCAATTCTGATCCTTCAAAAGGTTCAGCAAGTTTCTCATTTGTTGCAAAGCCATCACAATTCCCTCAATAACGCACAATTAGGAATCTTGTTTCTGTGGCTTCATCCGGTAATCCATACCTCTATAGTCTTCTGAGAGGAGTAGCAGGAATACTTTTCTGTAGAAATAGCTTCATACATGGGACAAAATGATGCTTTTAGTAAATATTTTATTTGCAAAAAGGGGTAAAATGAAATCAAAACCAGCAACCCAAACAAAAGACATCCAACAAAACAGCTCATTCTTCTGAACACAGTGACTCAGTTCTTGGTTTGGTACCTGGCTCTGAACCGAGCTGTGTTTTCTTGGGAAATTACTAGGCATTTAATTTGTGTGTCTTGATGATCACTCTGAATTTGGGAACTGGGACCTTTGAGCCTCTGGATTCAACTAGGGAATGCTGATTATTCTGGCAACTCTTTCTGACAGGCCATCCCATGGGCCTGCTGGTTTTGCTCTGGTCACCCAGTACTCAACACCATGACTAAAAGTTATACTGGTGAACCCTTGGGAGTGCCTGGAATTCAATGCCTGAAGTAATTGCCCTCTGTTATAGGGGATAATTCCTACAGTATTTCTTCAGCCTCACAGAAAATATAATTAAATGAAAAAAAAAATTCTGTGATTTTTTTTTTCCAAGTCTCATTGTGAGCCTCTCCTCTGGTACAAGGTAACACATACAAAGGGTCTTTCAGGTAACAAAATGAATAATTTACATAGTCTACAATTACTCCAAGATATGCATTTATAATTTATATTCACCCTTTCTAAGGATCTTTAAATTGCATATGGTCAACTTCTTCTTTCAGCAATCCAGCAATGATACTTTTTCCTGTTTTCAGATACAACTTTTCTTCAGAAATTGCTTCAATTTTGAAACAAAAGTAAAAACTCTCCTGCCATGCTTACTTGCCTTCATATGGAATCTCTCTCACATCACCATCTAGCTTCTTTTGCTTTGTATGTTAAGAAAAATATTTTGAAGATTGCGAGTATCAGTAGTTCCTGATGAAAATGTCCATAAAAACATAGGTAAGAGAAGCAGGATATAATTCATGTAGTGTTTATGACATTTATAAGATTGTGCAGTTTAAATATAATGCTAAGGAACAATGATTATGTTCTCTTTCAACCAAGTAAGATGTTTTTAGTAAGCAAAACAGGCAAGTGGAAATTTTGCCTTGAGATGAGCTAGATTAATACCTTTGTTTCCCCAGTTACATCTTTTACTTCAGCTTGTTTTCAGAGGAAGATAACCATGGCACAAAAACAGGGTAACTTGTTGTTGAGTCAGGCCTTTTTTCTTACTGTATTTTTGTGACAGCACAGTTTTTAGCACCATTTTTGCCAGACAAAGAGATACTGACACTGTTGAGGAAGACAGTTTTGAACACTCAGCACAGCCTGACTTACTCCAGTGCCCCAGGCCTCTATTAAGAACACTCCAGCATTATTCCTATGTTTACATTTGGCATACTGCCCTTATTATTTGCTTTGTTTTCCTTTAATTTGTGTTCAAAATGTATTGTATTCCCTTTTTACTTTACATTTCTCAATGCTGTCACATTCTGCAGTCAAAAAGCATGAAAAACCTCAAAATAATTGACCTCAGACTGAGACTGAGCTTAAAACCAAATAGTCAGTTAAATGCCTCTAACAACACATTGAGCACTTTTCAGTTAGGAACATCCACTTTCACAGTGTCTGAAATCATCTGGGCCAATGTACACCACATAAACAAAAAAATAAGGGATGTTTTGTGAGATAACATCTCCTTCTATAAAGGGAAGATACACATGGAGTGGCACAGAAAAGGGAGTGAACTTCACTGAGAGATGAATTGCTTCTTTGTTTTCCCTCGTCACCACTCTAGAAAGGCAGTATTATTTTTAAATGCAGGGAAAATCCTGAAAATTTCTCCTTTAGCATAATGGTAAACAACTTTTGACTCAACCCTATTTACACAAGCATGAAAATTACTTGAAAAAGAAGTGTTAGCTTACAGGGTTTGTAATTAGAAGATGATATTGGGCATCACTAAGATAAAAGGTTAGAATATCAGCATGCCAGTGAAAGTCTATGCTTTACAGCAGAGTTTATACCGCTTTATTTAATATGACTTTAGATGTGCCAGGTGTTGATATATTCAGCATTGTTCTCATGGGAGACCATTCTGCAGCCTAATAATTATCACTCTGGGGCAAACAGCCTCTGCTCTTCTCTGCCCTTGCCAACTGAATGCAGTTGAGCCAGTTCTGTGTTCTCTTTTCAGGTGTGTTGATAAGTCCTCAAAGATGCTCTTGATTTTGCAGTCTCCTTGTGTTTAGGCTCAAGTAGGAGGCATTTTCAATGCTTTTTTTTGTTTTGTTTTGTTTGTTTGTTTGTTTGTTTGTGTTTTGGGTTTTTTTTTTTTGGTGCTTCACAATATTGAGGAAAAAATCCCCATTTTCCAAGTTGTCTCAAGTAGCAATTGAACAGCTTCCTCATTTTACCTGAGTTACCAGAGTGGATAATGCCCAGCATGTGCTGACAGGATGTGTAACACAGAATGTGTTAATGCACGTGGTGACCCCAACAAAACTGCAGTACCTTAAGAAGTGGAAGAAGTAGCATCCATTTTAAAAAGAGACTGCATGCTTTTTACACTTTTGTACAAGTTTTTAAGCACAAGATTGGTCTTCATATGGCTCTGAATTCTCAGGAATCATTCTAGGTATTCAAGAAAGGGAACTTAATTCAAAAGCAGTAACAGTCAGAACATCTTTTCATGGCTGCTGCTTTCTTGCAGAAGGATGTGACTTCTGTTTTGTCAGCTTTAAAGGGTTTACATCCTTGTGCTTACAGTGTGCATTTCTGGGTCAACAGAAGTAACACGCTCAGTGTGTTTGTGATCTTGGATATCTTTTACAAAATACTAGTTGTACCAGTAACTTCTGGGATTGTGCTACCACACCAATTCTCTAAATATCATAAATATATTACATAACCTTTTTAGACTACAAAAATGCTTGGGAAAAATCATGTTAATGGTTATATACTATTGTTAACAAAAGTGTTTTGTGTATGTACTAATCTATTATTAATTGAACCACAAATGCTTGTTGTTGTGCCATCACTTATCATTTGTGTTATCATTGTTTATATCTACATCTTTTGTATCTTACCATTAAAATTACATACAAATTTTACAAATCCAGGTACAACTAAGGAAGCAAGGAAAATTATTTCTTTTAACTTCAAGTCAAAAAATCAAGTCAGAGCAACAAAAATTAAGCAGTCCTAGAAGGATTAAAAACCTTGTGCAATTTGCACATCATCTTAATGGTGATATAGGTTTTGCCATCATCTTACTGATGGTATCCTTAGTATTTCCTTCTGTGCTTTTCAGAATAGTGACATTCTTTTCCACATATGCCTAAGTCTGCCAAATAAAATCAGTTCCTGAAACGAACTCTGAAGGTCAGCATTTTAACAATAACAACTCACAAAGATGCTAGATGTGTTGTATCAACCCAGTCCTGGATTTTTGTTAGTGGTCCTCTCACCACTAGGAAAGTTACACTGAAGCTGCAGTGAACGTCCATGTGCCCAGATTTAACAAACTGCAGTAGTTACCATCCATGTGCTTCAGTCTTTTGACCCACATTCTGTGGTCAATTAATAAATTGACAGTCTGTAAGGTTGTTTCACACTGGGATTGAGTAAAGATGACAAGGAGAGGGCCCTACATCAGTGGTTTCCTTTCACAGCACACTTAAATACCATCAAATCCACAATCAATGGCAATGCACACACATGTTTAACAAAGCTTTTAACCTTTTAGCCATCAGGCCATCTGCCTTTCAAGAAATATTGTTCGTGGTTCAAACAGGATGCAAGGGATTGTGTCTGTCCTACATGTTCTTATGACCAGAATCTCTGGGTGGATGAAGGCCTGGAAATCTCTTCCACTACCTCACTGCCTCTCGAATGAAAAAAAATAATAAGGTTGTAGGGAATACTATGCAAGAGTATCCATGCAACAAATCCAGTCAAAACACCATAAACAGTGATGGGAAAGGAGATTAACCACTTCTCAGTGGCTTCTCTTGAGCTATCCATTGTAATGTGGGTTTGTATACAACAGGAAGTAGGACACAAGATCCTTTCCTTTCAAGAAATGATAGGAAAGAAAACACCTTGTTTTTTACATAAGCACCTTAGGCTTCAAGCATAGACACACAAGTAGAAGTGGAAAAGCCAGGGACATTTGTCACAGGCTTGGTGAAATCCCCGTAGCTGCTTCAGAACCTGGACTGGACCAGCAACTTCAAAAGTGAAAGACAGAGCAGATCCAACTGTGAATAACTATTACCTGTATTAAAGGGCAAAACCAGCACATTAATTGGATTTGGCCATCTGTGAACCTTGACTTTAAAAAATTATACTTTACAAAATACTGGGAAATCCCTGCTGATATGACTGCACAAAGCTCTGATGAGGCATAGTCATGTGCCAAGAAGAAGAATGCTGCCCAGAAGGTGTTTCATTCTGACTGTAGGAGCCAAATGAAAATGAATTGTGGGGTTTTGAACACTGGTGAGGATAGTAGAGGGGAAGAAAGGATTCCTGGGCTAGATAAATGAAGCTAACAGGGATGGACTACAAGAACATGAATTTTTAGTCTAGACTTCAGAAATCACTTAGCTTCATGAGGGCTTTGTTTTGTTGATTAAAATAGGTTGAAGTATTTGAGTAGCTGGGATTCAGCAAGAAAACACCAATCAATTACTCCAGAAGCATGAGAATCCCCAGGGGCAGACACCAAAGGCAAAAACTGGGCTCTTACAGGCATGTGTGTGTGTCTTATAACACAAATTGTTGTTGAACAGGTACATCTTTGGCAAAATAATTCCCCTACATGTAGACTTGATGAAAAATCATCTGTTTGAATCAAGATGAAAATAAAATGTTACTGGCTATTAGTGGGTGAACTTAACCTTGTAAATATACAAACTGTATTGGACTATGATACACGTAAAATTAAGGGGAATGTTTCTCACTGTTTTTCTGGAGAATGCTCTTTCACATCTTTTAACTTCACAGAGTTAAAAATGACAAGGACTTGTAATCAAGAAATATTTTCTGTGGGACTGATCAAGAAGTTAAGGTAATTTTTTATTCAGTCCTTCTACTCCAAATATTTGTAGGAATATCAACAGATTTTTCCAGCGAACCACAGAAATCCATTTAGGGCAAGTATTCACTTAAATATATGCATCTTGAATAAAAGCTTCCATATCTAGGTAGTTACCTTGCAATCAGTAGAAAATAGGTACTTCCAGGAAATGATCCATCTGACATGGATCAGACTTTACTGGGGTGAGATATTTCAACCATTGTCCAACTCTCCTGACTAAATATAAAATAAATATAGAATTATGCTGTGAAATTTTACATGTAGTAAGATAAATCCTGACACTAGTCTGCCTCTGCTACAAAGGAAAATCTGACTTTTTCAGAAGATAGTAATTCTCCAGGAGAGGTCTTCAAAAGCAGATTAAAATGGACACAGCTAAGAAAGGCAGTGTTTGTTTGATATCAGCAGGTGTGAGGTTTGATATCAAACGTCTGTATCTTTTCATATTCTTTTCTAGGTGTGGGACCGAATTACTAACAAAATAAGAGACTTTTTTTTTTTTTTTTTTTTTTTTTTTTTTTTTTTTTTCTGCAGAGATAAGTGTTCAGTGGTGCTAAGGAATAAGTTAAAGCCATGGAATGCCAACCTCATCTCTTAGGTGTGGGGAGCAATGAATCCACAGTAAGTGTTTCTTCTCCCTCTTACAGGATGAGTTCATCTCCTGTTACTTCATCTGCTTGTCTCTTCAACTGGGATGGCTGATATAACTCAAGAGATAAAAGATCTAGAAAAAACCTGAATGCTGCTGCTGCTGCTGCTGATGTACCACTGGTGTTGTTAGTTACCTCACCCATATATTTGTTTTTACCTAAAAAGTTTAGAAGTGGCTCCATGACATGTGTGAGGTGTGGTATCTGACAATAGGGCCCTTAAAGAGAAGCCATTAGGAAGTACTTCTGATAGGAACAGATCACAAAAAGCATTGCCTATGTAAATGACAAATAAAAGTACCAGCCTCTGAAGAGAGAAGGTGTTCTTCAGACAAGACGAGGGATAAAACTGCAAATGATGGGGAAAAAACAAGTATTAACTGCCTTATGTTGTCAACTTTGATAGAAAGTCCTTCCTTGCCCTGTAATTCTTGGATGAAATGTTCAAGTGAAAATATATTTAGTGAATGTTTAGGAATCAACATACCGTGTTGACAAAAAAAAAAATACAAACCCAAAACAAAAACAACATAGGAAGAGAAAAAAAATGTATTTTGGGCATGAATAGAACACACTAACAAGAATTCTAATATTTAATTTTAATATCCTAAGAAGGATAATCCACTGAAGAACTTAAAGCAAATTTCGCTGAATTAAGTATAACCTTTTGCTACACTATAATTTCAAGCTAACAGGTGACACATAAAGCCAAAGCAAAAAGCAGGATTTAACTGCTGAGGACTAAACTGTACATGATAGATAAGCTTCACTTAAGGTGATAACAATCTTTCTCCGACTTCAGCTTCAGGACCTAAGTTGTAAGGCGAATGTTAAATGACTGTGAATACTGACAAGAGTCATCAGTTCTGCATTGTTTCTGCACAGAATTGTGCATAATCTGCTTAATCCAAATGGTCCAGCTGCTTGGGGGAGGCCACTGGACACTGCCCTACCTAGACGTTTGAGGAAGGTACCAAACCCACAGAGACTGATTTTAGGTAACATTTTCAAAACACAAATGTTTCCAGATTTTAAACTTTTTTTGCATTCCTTGTTACCAGAATGAAGACTATGAGCTCTTTCTTTGACTCAGATGTTGCCATGCCGCAAGGCAATATTGTTGAACTTCAGAAAACTGACACCAAATGGTGTCTCTGTCTCAGCTGCACATCACCATGAAAAAAAACAATGTTATCTGAATCTTGTGAGAAGGATCTATAACTGATGATGGTACATCTTAAAATGTCTCTTGCTCTGTATGGTTGCTGTGGGAAACAGTGGAAGTACCATAGAAACCTGTAGAACATTATGTAAGAGAGTCCCTCCTGCCCTGTGAGCAATTCTAGGTGTTTTGGAGAGGAGAAGACTCTGTAGGAGATAATGAAAAGATCAGAACATCTTGGGGGCCACTAAAGGCTGTGGAAGCTGCAGTAAATGATCAGCAAGAGAGCAGCTTTATAGGTAATTGAGGCAGGGAATGGATGTTGGGGAGAGAAGGCTGGAAAAAGTGTTAAAGGGATCTGCATATCTTCCATGTTAGATTATGTCCTGAAAATAATCTTGAGCAGGAAAGCTTCCAGATGATAGCAGAGCGACTTTGCAGCAAACTTGCCAATATGTTCTTTTAGGTCAGGCCAGAGGGCAACATTGAATTCTGTCAGCGTCAAGAGATTATTTCATAAACAGGAGACAAGATACACATTTTCTGGGAGCAAAATACTTCACTGTACTGCAAAGAAATTGCTAGGCCATTTATAAAAGTTATTCTGTTTTCTTCTCGCTCAGTCTTAAAAAGAGTTAATTGTATAGAAGCTGCACAAGCCATGTAAAATATAACTAGATGGGGAAGAGTGAAACAGGAAACAGAAACTGCTAACAAGCATTACATTTACATAGTATTATCTTAGTAATTATTCTTCATAAAGGGAAAGAAAAATTAATAGTTGTCCTGTACACGTGATTTTCAGTTAGATGAAGATTGGATTTACCAAGACATTCACAGTATATTATCCATAAGTGGAATAATTACCTCCATTTACAACTGCTGTACCAACCATCAGGATCTTTGAGTTCTAAATCGATCAGTTGGAAGCAATTGATTTCTGGCCTTCTCAGTCTCCACTGGTTTGACTGCTTATCACTGCTCATGGCTGTTATCTGTGCCATTGTGACAAAAGGCAAGCTCAGACATCATCAGGAGTTTTGGAACACAATTACTGTGTCCTCTGTATGCTGTCAACAATGAACACAACTGCACAAGTAGTATTTCCCCCTTGGAGAAACAGGGGAAATACAATAAAACTGGCCCTCTGTTAGAATGAAACACTAAGTAGCACAGCCATGATAAGCATATCTTCATCAAAAACTAAATGATATCTATCTTGAGCAATAAATTACAGAGATTTCTTTCTTCAGGTCCCTGTATTTCCTATGGCCTAGAAACACAAGGAGTTGAAAATCACAACCACAAGAATGCACAGTGTTATGTAGCCCATGTGAATGATGAGAGCAGCAGTAACTCAGTAACTTGTTTCAAATGAAGCTAGCTTGCAATGTTCCAATAGCTAAGTTTTCAGATTATTTTGGATCTTTTAAAATAGTGTACTGAAGACTGGGTTTTGGAGAGTTTTCTTTATCTTTTTTTTTTCCTTTCTTTTATTTTACTCTGACCACTCTAAAGAAAGATTCAGAATATCATTGGCTCAACATGGCCAAAAAAATCCCCACAGTTTGTAGAGTTTTTAAATGGGGAGAAAACTAACAACTGGCTGTCAGATTTTTATTATGTTGCCATTTTCCACCTGTTGAATCCTTGTAATCAGAAAGACAAGCATGACTTGCACAACAAAATACGCGCAAAAGGACATATAGAGAGTCAGCTGAGTTGTGTGAGAAAGAAATTACTTCTGTGAACTGAGAAAATCTGTGCAATTGAGACAAACTTAACCTGAGCAAACACTGTTTAGAAACAACCTAGCAAAATAGAGCATTGGTGCTCTAATGTTCTAGTTGCTTTGAGATGTCTGTTGCTGAAGCCTTACAGGTAAGCACAGCATTTATGTTTGCTGCCAGGCATCCAGAAAGTGGTGCGTGGATAGCTGCAGAATCAACAAGCTATTCTGTTTGTCTGTCTACACAGAGATTCACAAGAGTGGTGGATAAGATAGACTGATGCTGAGGTAGGAGCTCACAGTTACAATATGGGTTGGGGGGAACACAAGAAAGCAGGATGAGGGAGGGGGAAGGCTCAATTAAGCATGTGGTGGAGTAAGATACCTTTCCAAGTCTGTTCCAGTTCTACCACCTTCAGGATGATGTTTGCATTCACACGTTATCAGAAAGGTACTTGTGGAATCCTGTCAGACAGAAAAAAAGAATGCTGACTTGGACTTCACCAAAAAAGGTATATCCATTGCTCCTAACAAGCACTGCTTTTTACCATTGCCTCAAAAAATACTCTTACTTTTTTATAAATGAAAAGGGTCTTTCCCTCCAGTCTGGGACATGATTCCTTTTTGATGAAAAGAAAGTAGTGCCAGTCTCATATCAAATGTGACCAAGTCCAACCAAAACTCTGTGATTAATACCTTGAGCCACCAAACAGACAGAGCTTATGGGATGAGAGGCTGGATAAGAGTCTTGTCTGCATCAGGTCATGGGGGAGGCCACAGCTATACTCTGTGGGGATATAAAAACTGGCTGTCCATGGTGGGAACAGTGCCTCTAGGAGAGTGACTGTCCTTTTGAGAAGACCTCAGGTAGACATCTCAGGCAATATCAAACTGGACCCAACCCAATTAAATCTTAAGATCCTCAATTAATTCCTTCTTTAGTAAAAACACGGTAGTTAGCAAACTTTTCCTTACCCCTTTCCTCTTTTTTCTCTCCTTCCCAAAATAAAGAGCTGTGTTAATTTTCTTGAGCACAAGGTGGCAGGATTCAGCTTCACTTTAAAGCCAGTAAAGGCTGAGCAGTGCTTCAAAGTTTCCATTATCAGGAATGCCAAAGCAACCAGGATAAAGTAGCTAGATAAATCTGCAAATAGGTGGAACACTGGAAAGAATAAAATGTAGGATAAAAAATTCAAAGAGTGCCTCGTGTTTGGAGAAAATTCAGAATAGTGTTGTATGGGAGCCAAATTTTGTCATTTAGGGAAAAGTTGTGAGATGTCATGTAAGAGAAGCAGGAACACCTCAGTGTAGTTGCCAGTCCCAAAGATGTTGTTGACTTGAGTTCACAGGTTTGCTCTGAGTCATGGTACAGACGTGCATCTCTGACCACTGTTCTACCTTGAACAGTGTGAAAAGTTTCATGGGAATTGGGATATTTCGCTGGAAAACAAAATGTTTCTGAAAAGATCATGATGTTCCATGAACTGTCTAACCTCTCCCTCTTGTAAGAGCTAAAAATTCCCAAACTGTAAGCAAAATTTAAGCAGTTTATTTCTGCACAGTTTTGGTAAGAGTGGTCTTTCTGCACACACTCCTTTTGACAAGATAGGATACCATAGCACATACACAAATCATTTGGCCTTTACCTGTTCCCAGACTCTGTGGTAGGTTTTTTAATCCTCCACCTAAAAACAGTACTTTCACAAGGAGTCTTTGAGTTTTCAGTTCCTACCTCTTTTCCAGAAATACATGGTTAAATATTTACAGATATTTACTATAATTCCTATGTTGCAACACATTCTTTATGTATGGTGTATGAGTTAAAGTTTCAAAACTTTTGAAGTAATACTCTCATTGTTGAGTTGAGTTGAAACACTCAACTTTAGAACAGCAATTTCAAGCAAACACTGAATTCTTCTGCATTTTCAGGTGTTCCTTGTAATATATTCAGATGAATATTCTTCTATAACTTTATCTATGTCAGTAAAATAAAAATAGGCAAAGAAATAAGTACTGCAAAGGAACAGAATTTCTGGGAAGTCATTGATTTGCTTTCACCTACTAATGAAAATCTCTTTACCAGCTCAGAAGAGGTTTACCTCAGCTGCTCTGAGAAGGCTCTATTACTCAAGATTTGAGTGTTCTCTGAAGTGATCTATTTACTGTGCTTAACTGTCCTTTTCAAAAGTTTTCATAATGTCAAACATGAATTTGCCTTGTTGTAAATCAAGCATATTATCCTTGTCCTATCCTGTAGACAAGGAAAAAAATATTACCTGTTCTTGTTACACATTTCAGGGGTGTTATTGAACTTCCTGTCAGACTTGCATGAACTGAAGAAAGTGAATTCTTTCAATCTTGACTCAATTCATATTTTTTAGCCCTCTGATCACACTCTAGAGCTTTGTATTTTCAGATGTTTGCTATCATTTTACCACCTTCAGGATGATGTTTGCTTTTGAAGCATTATTAGAAAGCTACTTGTCTCTAGTGGTTTCGTTGCGGCTTTTAACAGTTCCTTAAATACTGATTCATATTGTGGCTCTTCCTTAAGTACGGATTAATAGGGAGCATTTGAGTATTTTAAGTTATTTTCTACTCTCTTGAATCTATGAGAAAAAAAAACCTCACAGAAAACATAGAAATAAAACTTATCTATATAGAAATGAAGTTATGATTTACCACAGAATTTCTTTGTACAGATACGCTTTAGTAATTCTAGAATTTAAAGACTCAAAGCAGGAGGTGTGCCTGTAGAAGGAGTTGCTGTTTCCCCCACTAAGCCAGCAATGGTATTTCTTGACACAGCATTCCATAGCTTTCATATTTCAGGCCAACTTTGGAGGCCTGAAAACATGACACTTACAATTTGTTTCTTCCCGTATTCTTCCCCCAGTCAATTTTGGTAAAACACTAATTCTGGGGGGAAAACAGATTTTTAACAGTATTTGGTAATTTTACCATCATAATTTCACACTCATTTTTGGCATTGTCATGCAGAACCTGTGTCCTCTTCAAACTTTCTAAGGCAAGATTACTGTGCAGTTCATCAGCACTCCCATGAAAAATCTTCTGGATGGCAGCAAATATAAACTGATGTTTACCACAATAGGTGATAATACCCTTTTCCAAGTGTTACCTCTAGCTTTATTTAATACTGACCTGCAGACTTATGAATGTATGATCTGGACTACAAAACTTCAACACTATTGAATTATCTAACCAGCAAATTTGATCCAACTGCGTAGTTTTATCTAAAACTTCTTTGACAACTCCTCAGTTTCACAGATTCACAAAAAATGGAGATGTCAGTGAAAGAATAATGTTCAGTATGTGCCTATATATGATCAGACAAATGTGAGCTTGTTGTCATAAAATCATTAGGACAGTTAAAATGGGTCAATCTTGCCCTAAAGAGGTGATGTCTTTGTATTCCCACAGAGAGAGAGGGAATAAAGCATATTTTCCAAAGCTGTAAGCACACTTGGCTGGAGAACAGTAATGCAGGTGTTGCAGCAATGTACAGGTTTCAAAATTTTACTTCTATCCTGCATTAAGGCTCTTTTTCAAGGTCTTTCCTAATTTGAATCCTATCGTACTTTACGCTATTATTTTTTCTGTCTCTCTTTCCTCCTTTAAAAATCACCAACTTTTGCCTCTAGAAAAATGCTGCACAACATTTTAGTCTTACTTGCCGTCCTTCCATAAGTATTTTGTTTAGAGAACTACTTTACTTTAAATTTATTTGTACCTTTCAAAAAGAAAAATGTATTAGGTGTAGACAAAAGGCCCTTCCATGTTTTTATGCAGCATCATTGTCTCTGTTATTCATTTGGGCTCTCTTCATCTTCCCTGTGTTTTATTTAGAAAGTAAAAAGTGCTGAACTTCATAGAGAGGCAGTATATCCTGAGTATCTACACAACAAATTTACTTAAACTTTAATAACTCTGGTTTAAAAATATCATGACTGACAATATTTTCGATTATGTCTTTTTGTACAGTCTGCATTTATTGCTTTATGGGGAGGTATATTATTTCTGTATAGAGTGTTTCAGCTAGGTATAGCTATGACTTTCTTAGTAGGATGTTCTTTTAAAGCAAAAGCAACCCATGCCAGGCCTACAAAGCCAGCCGGTAAGATGTGGTTTTTCCTGCCAGCCTGAGCAGATGGAAATAGAATGGAGTGTATTTTCAATTAGTAAGTGTCATGTCAAACTGATTCCCAAGCACATTCTAACACTGTGTTAACTGTTCTTTCTGTACCTTAAGGAACAGGAATTCTGCAATCTTTTTTTTTTTTTTCTTTAATTTGCCCTGATTTAGTAATTTCAGCTTGGGTAATTAGGTAAGAAAGGACCATCAACATCTTTGTTCTTAGTGGTAAGGTGGTAAGTGAAGAGAGAACCTGTCATCACAGATGAAGGACTACCTGTCATGTGCCAGGACAGAAGCAAGAATCTCAGAAACGGGAAGGGAAGAGTATCCCGAACCGGCTGCTCTTTGCACCTGCGAATACGCGACACACGCGTGCCATTCAGCCTCCATGCAGGGAAATGATAACTTCTCCTTGTGGCGTGCAGTGTGCCGTCCCCGCGGGGCCGGGGCTCGGCGGGGCGGC